>JARJDZ010000109.1:0-24716 GCA_030264555.1 Aleochara sp. GC000083
GCGAATTTTTCAAAGACTATAGTACATTTTTTGCACTTTTTCAAAAAATTTTCAGGATTGTTAGGATTTGTTGTTAGATTAATTAAGGTATTAATTCTGAATGAAACGCAACAAAAATTAGTCAATTATTACTTGTATTTCTCGAGTTATTCAACTTTGAAGATTGTTGCGATTTTCGCGAATTTTTCAAAGACTATAGTCTTAGTACATTTTTTGCACTTTTTTTAAAAATTTTCAGGTTTGTTAGGAATTGTTGTTAAATTAATTAAGGGATTAATTCTGAATGTAACGCAACAAAAATCAGTCAATTATTACTTATATTTGTCGAGTTATTCAACTTTGAAGATTGTTGCTTATCTTTTAATGAATTTTAATGCCATACTATACTGTATTTTGAAAAATGCTTAAAATGCGATAGAATTGATTCACATGCTTTTCATACATGTGCAAATCTTGTAAATCTTGATGCTGTTTGAATGCAGTTTATGCAATATTCGTTTTGGGTTTGCACGTATGATGTAAAACTACACAAACCTCACAATATAACCGTAAGGAACTCGGAATACTATAGAACATATTTTTACTTGGGGCCTCACTGTTTTCTACTGGTATTTAAGTGCAATTGAACGATGGTTGTAGGGTTTAGGCGACTAGCTATCATGGATATGTTATAGCAGATACTGACAGATGCAGCTTGTATAGGAGCTACAAGCTGCATCAATCTAATTGCGACAAATCAAAACCCTCTGTGGGATTGGGTTTTACACCGGGCTGCTGTTTCAGTTTATCTCATCGACCAAATTCAATTGATCTTGTTCAGGCCCACAAAAACTCTTCTGTTCAATTTAACCATAAACAAGAACAAGTTAAAAACATATGCGTTCGTTCTCGAAAATGTTCCTCGACGACTAGCTGTACAGGGTGGACTAATTTCGATGTTTTAATAGGGAATTGCGAAACGGTAACAGGTATAAAATAACTAAGTAGGTATTCGCGATGCCTTTTTTTGAGATTAATTCATTGCCGTTTTCAAAAATTGTCTATCGATTTTTGTTGTTTCCGCTGTAAACAAAAGTTCGATTTTTGGCATTTTCGAATAAGCCTCATTACTTTTTTATTCCACTGGTTAGATAAAAATAAGTTTTACATTATTAGGGCACTTTTTATGTAGATTATGATGGTGAAGTTAAAGCATTTTTTAATCGTTTATTTTTCGAGTTATGACATAAAGTTGGATTTTTTAACTACATTCTCTTTAAAATAAACTATAACATGTGGGGTATCGCATATTTTTTACAGAATTAATTCACTAATTACAAAAGAATGAATAACACTTATAACACAATGTTCAGATATAACATGATGTCAAATTTGTTTTAACCAGATGGACATGTCAGTTGAGCCGAATTTGAAAGTAATTATGCTCTTGAAGGAGTTATTCATGTGTTTGCAATTATTACAGGATCAATATAAAATAGCAAAACTACTGAAATGATGATCGTTTGCACAAGTACTACATATTTTAAAATTTTCTTTACATAAATATCACCCAAAATATCTATGCCAAAGTGTTTTTTATGAAATAAATAGTTAAAATTTATGGCAGACCCTACATATTATAGTTCATTTTAAACAGAAAAAATAAGCTTTCTAATTATGCAGAAATCAGATATGGTTTGTATTTAAAAAATGCAACTTTATGTCATAACACAAAAATCCAAGCATTAAAAAATTTTTCATGTATCCTATTGAAATCTATTCTAAAAAGTGTCCTCACAATTTAAAAATTATATTTAAGTAACTAGTGATATAAAAAAGTTATGAGGCTTTTTCGAAAATGGCGAATATCAAACTTTTATTTGTAGCGCAAACGCGATTGGCAATTTTTGAAAACAGCAATGAATTTATCTCAAAAAAAGACATCGCGGAGACCTAATTAGTTTTACCGTTTCTCTTACCATTGGGTAGATTCCCTATAAAAACATCGAAATTAGTCCACCATGCACAAATGCCGCACTGTGAGTCCACGATTTACAGTTCTTTGGATTTCTCCGATTGCTACCACTGTTCCCAATGTGACCATTGTTTGATTAGTGCTGTTATGCTTTTTGAATTACAATTGGAGAATTGCCGTCATGATAAAGTTTAATAACTAGTTCTTTCGATACCTCAGGTTATCGGATCACTTCGCACACCTGGATCTCAGCACACTTTCCAGCCTAATAGGATTGATGTTCATAGTTTTCCTTTGGTCCTTAGTATAGTACCTGCCACATGGTACATGACCATAGTTATAGATATTATCCAGAGGAGTGATATACTATAGGACGCCCATAGACTTTATTGCATATCAATAAATACAGTTTTCCTAAGAAAAAGAACCTTTCTGCGATCCCAATTGGTTTATTGACGGTGAAGTTCGGTTAAAATAAAAAATTGTGGATAGATAAGGGGGTAAATACCACAGGTGGGGTTTAGGATAGGGGCCTCAAATTTTATTTTTTGTCTAGGGCCTCAAATTTTACTTTTTGCCTAGGGCCTCACAACTGTTTAACGCGCCTCTGGTACTATCTTCAATTACCGGAAAGTGAAGTAGTTTTTGCAAAGTATTTGTTTCAAGTAAAGAGGATTTTTTCAAAGTATTTTAATTTTGCAACCACATATCTAAATTCAATCTAGCCACTAGAATTTAAGGATTTGGATCCGTAACAATTACAATCATAGCAAATTATTCCAAATAGTTTATTAATACATAATAAACATTAAAATAACATTCCGCAAATACATTTAGTCGTAAAGGAAAACAAATTCAATATTCTACAATATATTTAACCTATGCAGTTAAATAGCTATTAGGTTTCTGGTTTAAAATATCTTCTAATTACTTAAAATACCTTCTTATAGAAAGGCGGAGGCACAATGATAATGATATTATCCATCCTTATTATGAATATGAATACAAATCATTTATGTGAAAGAATAAATATGTTATTGTTACGATTTATTATTTTTACACCGAAGTCAGAAACCTAATAGCTTTACACTAAATAACAAGGGAGTCATTCCTTTATTTCTCTTCTTCTACAATTCTAAATCGACAATATGCAAAATATGTGTACATTTATATAAAAATATCTTTAGGGCGCGCTGCAGGAAGGCTTAGACACGGCTGGTCTAGAAGATCATAATTGTTCATTGTGGCCATCGATTGACTGCCCTTTGCTGATGACTTAACCGAGATTCTACTTGCAGCGTTGATATGGGGACAATGTTTACAATTTATAGACTGCAAAGCAGATGACAACACCAAAATTCTAAGTTATGTTGCACCTGGCTGGCGCTGCTCGGTTAAGCCAACACAATTGCCAAATATAATATGATACAATAATACAAGTACATAGCAATCATGAGGGCCGAGTTCATAACAATGCATTTATCAATCAATAAATATATAATTTTAGTGCTACCTATTAAGAGAGCGTTTAAACTGTGTATAGAGGGATCTTCCATAGAACGCTAATATTAGTTAATTTTTATAACTTATTTTTTATTTGCTATAATAAAAGAGAATATTATAATATTAGTTCTGTGGCACCACAACATTATCAAACCAGTCCGAGGTCGGCGAGTCGGTCCAGTGTCCGGGGCTGTCTGGGCTGGGCGTCATCCCCGCGTAGGCGAGCTCCACGCCCGCGTCGTAGCCCATCTGCGACATGAGACCGAGCTTCTGTTGTGTGGCTGCGCGCATCGCCGCCATGTGCGTGGGACTTGTCGGCAGGCAGGGCCGTGTCTTCGCCGGCAGCGGCGAGCCATTGTAGGCTTGCGGCGAAAGAGACATGTTCGACTGCACCGAGTGCGGCGGTGACTGATTAGAGTAGGGCGGGCTGAGAGTGTTCGGCTGCATGTGCCAGTTGTGGGACGCGAGCAGCTGGTCGGGGAAGATGCCGCCGACTCCGCCGCCCATTGAGGGGAATCCCGTGAAGTCTTCGACGACGCCTTCGTAGTTCGGCGGCTGCTTGCCGCGCAGCGCATCCAAGTTACTGGGCAGATTCCTGTACGAGTACACCGAAGCGGTGTCATACGGGCTAAGCATGCTTGCTGCGAGTGGCGACTCCACGGGGCTGAGCGATGACGTAATCGAGTCCACGCTTTGGGGGATTTCCTGCAGGTTGCCTGCCGTCTTCTTCGCACCGTTGGCGTTGTTGTTGTTGTTCGTGGTCGACTTGGCACGCGGTTTCCGGCGCATACTGCCGCCGGCGTTGGCGCCTTCGACCAGCGGACTGGTTGGATTCGCAGGACCATTGTTGGTTTTGGTCATCCGCTTGGACTTTTGACGTTTCGGCGCAATGACAGTTGGATGCTGAATCATTTGGGCCGATGCTACACGAAAAAGACGTTTTGATTAGGCATTTGTTTATTGTCCTCCGAATCGAATACTTACTCATCATGGAATTGTTGGTCACGTTGACCATTTGTGGACTGCGTGGCACATGCTCCTCCAGGAGCCGTACAATATCATGATGCAGCCGTTCACCGGCAACATCACGTGGCAATCTATCCATGTGATCGGTGATTTCACGATTGGCGTAGGCTTCCAATAAAGCTTTACATGCTTGATAGGAGCCTTCACGTGCTGCTAAGAATAACGGCGTTTCGTCCTATAAGAAGAAAAATCGTAAATAATTGACACTTTGCTTTTAAGTACCACCGGAAAATAAGCGATAAAACGTAAAATATAATAAATCATACCTTATCGTTTTGTGCATCTCTATTAGCACCATGTGCCAACAGAATGTTGACGGCCTCCACGTTATTTACAGCAGCCGCCCAATGCAGAGCAGTTTTCCCTGTATTGTCGGCAGCATTAATGTCGGCTTCAGCGCCGATCAAGTCCTGCACCATGCCTTCAATGGCCAAACGCGCCGCAAGAATGAGCGGCGTGGTGCCATCGTGCATGCGTGCATTTAAGTTGGTGGCGCGATTGCGCAGCAAAATTTGGAAGACACCGAGCGCATCGGCGGCCACCGCTGTGTGCAATGGCGTCCGTCCGGTGTTATCCTGGGCGTTGGCGTCAGCGCCATGATCCAACAACCGTTTGGCAGCATCAGCCCGTGCAAAACGCGAAGCTAAATGCAACGACGTCTCGCCAGTTTTGTCCATGGCGGCGTTGAGTTCGGCGCCTTGCGCAACCAAGTCCTGGATGACAGCGCCCGCTGTATCGTCCTCATCTTCCTCGCCGGTCTCCATGCCGCCACCACGAACTGACGCCACCATGATGGGTGTCATGCCGCAAGGCCCCCGTGCATTAATATCCTGAGTGTCGCCTTGTGGCGGAGTTAACATGGCCGCCGGACGTATATCCGCTGCATCAAGATGGCGCTGCGTCCAGTGCCTTGTTTCAGGATCCTCATAATCGGTGATAGCTGTGTGGTCGCTTTGGTATCCTGTTTCCATGACGCGCATGCGCTTGCTGGGTTGGCGCATCTCGGACTCATCATCGCTCCATTGAGAATCGTGCGTGTTGCTTCTACTGAGATTTTGGATGTCCGCCATGGAAGGATTTCGGTTGAAATTGCGCATTTCCTGCCCATCAGGTCCACGTCGTTTCGAGCGCCGCCTGGTTCCGGAATTATTACGAAGGAAACCTTCAGGGAACCATGTAATTCCGGCTGCGCGTTTGCGCTGGGTCTGCACCACCGTAGCAAGCGCGAAACCTATGACGAAAACAAGAATAATGCCCAGGACAACAAATTTGCCATTTGTTGGCGTGTCATTGATAATGTCTGCATCGGGAGTGCCATCCACCCGGAAAATCGGGAATGACTGTGAGATCGTATGTTTGGAAGCTGTCGCTGCCAGAAACTCAGCTGCAGATTCGGCAGTTTGGAAACAAGCTTCAGAATTAATGACGGAAGTGCACTTGCGATTGTCAATTTCCAGGTAAACTTCCACACCAGATTGCTCGGTGAAACCAATATTGTACTTCCGTTTGTACAACGGATCTTCCAAACCAGGTGTGGGTCCTTTCCAAGGATAAATCATGTCGTTGCCAAAGCGGTCTTTCTTGATACGTACAGTGGTGCGCAGCTGATGACTGGTATCACGAAGAAACGCGACCACATTTAATTTGAAAGCTTCTAGGTCCATGAGGATGGTGACACGCAATACGCCCTCGGCAACAATCGGTGGTTCATTTTCGCAATCCAAACCATCCCAATTACATTCGGCGTTGTTGCAGCCGTAGTCGCAGTAACCATTCGCATAATGTTTCTGGCAGTAGGCGTCGTAGATGGGATTGCATGGCTGCAACGACTTCTCGCAATCCCGGCCATCGAACAGACATTGTTGATTGTTGCACTCCTCGTTGCAGACGCCATCCATGAAGACCTCCCAACATTTTATGGGCGCCGTACAGTTCGACCACGGATTGTTGACTCCGAGAGAGCAATCATTGCCATCGAAATCACAGGCGTAGGTATTGCAGTCTTCATCGCACTTGTGATTACCGCGCTTCATGGGGCACTGATTCGCAATGCACTGTTTGCGTTGCATCTCCAAATCCACAGCGTAATACGGAGGTGGTGAAGTGCTGGACTGAGATGGAGCATAACCAACACCCCCCGGGAAGTTGATATCATAGAGGTCACAATTTTTGCCATTGTGTTTCGGAGGGCAATAACAAACATAATCGCCAAACTTGTCATGGCATACAGCATCCGGATGTTTACACGGATTACTCTTGCATTCGTCAAAGGCATCTAATTCGCAGAACATTCCAGTCACACCATGAGGGCAATCGCACTGATAACCACCTCCATCCGTCATGCGGCAAGTACCACGGTTCTGACACGGACTGCTTTCACAATCAAAGCCAGTCGACTCGCAATTCGCACCATAATAGCCATTCTGGCATGTGCACTTATGTCCCGCATGAATCGCCGTGCAAATGCCGCCATTTTGACATGGGGATTTGGCGCAGAAATTCACCTTCGACTCGCAATGCCGTCCCATATACCCGGTGCGACAATTGCAGTGATAGTCGTTAACCAATTGTACGCAGTCCAGGGTACCTGGTGCCGAGCAAGGATTCGAGAGGCACTCGTTGATGTCACCTTCACACCGCGGCCCAACATAACCCGGCAAGCAAAGGCATTCAAATCCTCCAACTTTATCTACGCACGTGCCGTTATTATGGCAGGCATCCCGTTTGCAATCATCGATATTGATCTCGCAGATATAACCGAGCGTGCCCGACGGGCATGAACAGGAAAAGCTATCGATCAGGTCGTGGCATGTGCCGCCATTTTGGCATGGATTGATCTTACAGTCATCCACATTTAATTCGCAATTTTGTCCCTGAAAACCTTTGGTGCAGACGCATGAGTAGCCGCCGATGAGGTCCTTGCATGTGGCGCCATTTTGGCAAGGTGCTGACTCGCATTCGTTGATTTCACGTTGACAATACGATCCGGTGTAACCTTCATCGCAATGACAACGATGTGAGTTCCCGATGTCTTCGCATGTTCCATTGTTGCACAATTGCTTTTGCAGGATACCTTTGCGCAGAGCGGCGTCCTTGCAACTCACCATTTCGACGTCGCACACTTTTCCGGTCCATCCCGGCGCACAAATGCATTGATATTGATTCCTGTGTTGCAGACACGTTGCCTCGTTTTCGCAAGGATTAGTTCCACACCAGTCAACATATTCTCGACAATCCTTTCCGGTGTAACCATAGGGACAATGACACGTGTACACCATGTTGTGATCCTGGCAGGTGGCGCCATTTGCGCATGGACTGCTATCGCACAAATTAATACGATTTTGGCAATTCGAACCGGTGTAACCTGGCATGCAAATACATGTGTACGAGTTGATTCGATCTACGCATGTACCGCCGTTCATACAGCTACTAATCGTGCAATCATCATCATTGATTTGGCAGGTGATTCCTGAGAATCCCAAGGGGCATGTGCACGTGTACGAATCCACGTACTGATTGCAAGTTGCACCATTATGGCATGGATTTGAGAGACATTCGTCGATATCGGTCTCGCAATGCTTTCCTTCGAAGCCATTAACGCACAAACATGTGTAGTCGCCGATTTCGTCGAGACATGTGCCGCCATTTTGACATGGAACTGAAATGTGAAACAATCGTTTAAGTTAGGCAACCAACAACTCAATCTATCAAAAGGACTACTTACAAGAAGCGCAATCGTCGGTGTTAATGTTGCAATCCTTTCCCTCATAACCATGAGCGCAAATGCATTGATACGATCCATTGGTGTTCTTGCACGTTGCGCCATTACGACAAGGCGCTGAAATGAGGCACTCATTGACGTCCAGTTCGCATAATCGGCCGGTGTAGCCGACGCTGCACGTGCACGCAAAATCCAGGAAGTTGGAACTCGGGGAGCAACGTGCATTGTTTCGACAACGATTCGGTGCGCACGGATCCAGCTTCTCCTGACAGTCGACTCCGGTGAAAGGCAAGACGCAGACGCATTTGTAGTTGTTAACCTGATCGATGCAAGTGCCGCCATTTTTACACGGACCGAATGCACAATCATCGATGTTCGTCTCGCAATTCGTCCCAGCGTAGCCCGCCTGGCATTCGCACGTGTACGACGCGAGATGGTCGTGGCACATGCCGCCATGTTGACAAGGATTCGAGGCGCACTCATCAATGTTATGCTCACATTGCTTGCCGCCGTAGCCAGGCAAGCAATGGCAGATAAACTGGCTAACGCCATCTTCGCAGCTGCCGCCATGTTGGCACGGATTCGATTTGCATTCATCCACGTCGCTGAGACAACGCGCGTCGTAGTAACCACGCGGACATTCGCATCGGAAGCCGTTGACAAGGTCGATGCAAACGCCGCCATTGGCGCAAGGATTCGACGCGCATTCGTTGATGTCTGTCTCGCAATGCTGACCGGTGAAGCCCGGAATGCATTCGCATGTGTACCTAGTCAAACAAAACGAATCATTAGGAAGCTGCAATCGTACATGAATTTGTTTTGCAACACAGGTGCTAATTGCACGAAAAGCAGAGAAGCAGATGCACTTACGAGGGAAATGTGTAAATTTCGTTATCACTGAGAAGCACAGCATGAAAGACAAAAGAAACGAATATGCATGAATAGATTGTTATGCATTAAGCGAGTGCACACACGCCGCAAGGGGCGCAATTACCAACCTGTTGATGCCGTCCACGCATTGGGCGCCATTGCGGCACGGATTGCTGTAGCATTCGTTGACGTTGATCTCGCAGTTGTGACCCGAGGTGCCCGCTTTGCACAGGCACTGGTAGCCATTGATGAGGTCCTGGCAGATGCCGCCGTACTGGCACGGATTTGATTCGCACTCGTTGATCTGTAACTGGCACAGATGGCCGGTGTATCCCGGATGGCACGTGCAGTAGAAGGAATTCTCGCCGTCAACGCACTCGCCGTGATGACACGGCGACGACTGGCAGTCATTGATGTTCGTCTCGCACGAGTAGCCGGTGAATCCCGGAGGACACAGGCACGTGTAGCCGCCAATGGAGTCCTCGCAGGTGCCGCCATTCCGGCATGGATTCGATATGCAATCGTCGATGTTCGTCTGGCAGCGCGAGCCGGTGAAGCCCACTGGGCACGTGCACCGGAAGGAGTTGATGCCATCGTGGCAGGTGCCGCCATTGTAACACGGATTGTCCTTGCATTCGTCGATGTCGTTTTCGCATTGGGTACCAGTGAATCCTAAAAAACAAGAGAGTTAATATACTAAAAATTAACTGGGTGTCGGTAATGCAGATTCCATTTTTATCGGTTTGATGGCGGCATCAATAATTGTGCAAATGCATCCATTTACTTCTTCACGGAACGCGCAAGCTAAGTGCACCGCATCCATCTTCGTGGTGGGCGCAGTAGTAAACAGGCAGCTAAATGAAACGCAAATAGAAACCGAACGTGCAAATGTATTTATGAGTATCTCGCGCTTATCTAGATTTTAATTATTGAAAACATTTTCAGCGAAGCCCGCATTATGAAACGGCGCAAATTTACGATCCGAAGAAAGCCGCGCCGAGGTATTTCACCAGGGAATAGTGCACCGCACATAAACGCACAAGTTGGCCGGGTTTTCTGCTCGGAGCCAGCGCAGAAACACGGCAGGTATTTCTCAACCTTCAGGTTTGCAGAAGCAGTACGGCAATTGAAGAAGGAAGCATAAGGTGTAACTAAGTAGTCGTATGGCAATATGCTAATAAATAAACATCGTCCGAATGCTTTAATTCTCTTTCTTGCCTAATGTGAAATGTAGAATTTCCATGTGGACACGTAAGCCGATAGAAATACATTGCCATTTCTATCTCAATTACATTTCCAATTTCTTATGCCCGCTGTATGTGTATTACCATCGCAACTTGGATATCTTGCGCGCGATTTTTTCCAAATGCATCAAATCACGACGTCGTCGTCGTCGTCGTCGAGGTCTCTATGTATTGCATTTCTTGCCCGGTTGGCTGCCTTCCTGCACATACACCAGCTTGAACTTCTCCGGCAAATACATCTCGCATATCGATATTCTATGGGTTCGGTTAAGGCGCGCATTGGGCATTCTCATTCTCGAATCGAGAAGGTAAATGAGTTTATACCAAGATTGGAAATTGTAATAATGTGAATGTTTATATGCGCGTTCGCCGGAGTAATATCGCGTTTTATAATATTAACGGTTCTTGTCGGCAGTCCCAGGTCCTCGCATGTTCTTCGCCACATGCATAGTATGCGTGCCCGTTCTATTGCCAACCTAAGGACTTCTTCGCCGCCATGTTTATGGTGCACTTAAAGTTGCATAACCTTGCGGGGCGCACTCCGAGCTACAACAAAGCAACGAAAAAATCCTTATTGTAGCATTGTATCGCATAGTTTATAGCGTTTCATTTGGAAAATCTCCGCGAGCGCTCTTGTATATTATTCTATTCAAGTCGTTCGGCCGTCGTTGACGTCGTCGACAACGTTGTGCATGGAACACAACACACCTTCTTCTTCGTCGTCGTCGTCGCCGTCTAGCTCTTGGTCATGGATGGCATGGGTCGACGCCATGCATTAAGTGCATATTCATACATAGATATAACATATTCTAAGCAACAAGTCGAGCCGAAGAGGCGACAGCGAGCGCTCGCGACGACCGAAGAAGAATGAAAACGTTTTCGAACCGTTTGCATCCATGTGCGCGTTGTTCCACGCAAGGAACACACAATGTACACTCGATGTACCCATGTTCTTCTGCGTTAGGCTACGTGCATACGTTGTTATGCATTCAGAAATGTGCATTACTACGAATTGAACTCGGTTCGGTGTTGTTATGTGCGGCTTATACTCCCACGTACGCCCGCAATGGTACACACGCCATGCAATGCTTTTCCTACAATTCTTAAAGTGGTCCCATCGGGAGTTTGGAATGTTGAAATGAACGAAAATGCAACAAATGCAAGAAAATGCGACAAATACAATACAACAGTACCGTTATTCACCCCGAGATGTCTCATTATGATAATAGAGTAATCTGTAATCCAATTTATCGACATTGCCGACTGACTTTTTTGCAAATGTCAAAAAAACAACAAAATTGATGGCTTTGAATATTTTCGATCAATATGCTGCTTGATTTATGCTCGGAATGATTGGAAAAGAGAAATTTTCTTCCAATCTATGATATGAGAAGTCATGAATCGGTTTTTTGCAGCAATTTTATGTTTGTACGTGCTTTAATAAGAATATTACCATTAACATTTAGCTTCTCTATGCTTTTGGTTGCGCTTTATTCTACGATTCCGCTCTTTCGCTTGACTGTTGCCGTTGTTGTTGTTGTGTGCTGCTATGCAAAATTTCAATATAAATTTCTTGCATTTCTTCCTCGCACACCAAGCCGAAGAATTGCATTTCGATATATGTAACTAAATGTTCTTCACGATTATAGAGTTTATGCTGACTGTGTCGGTTGTTTTTTGTAAGTAAAACTTTCAACGCAGTACCAGCAGCAGAAGCAACAACACACAAGAGATAATTATGTTTCGATGCATGGCAAAACACCGTTCGTTCTCTCATTCTCTCAAGAGCCGCGCGTTGTGCTTTATAATGTGGTTTATATGCACGAACACAACAGTTGATTTTCATAATTGATTAGACGCGTTCCTCTTCGGAGCTTGCGCTTCATCGTCATAGTTTTGAGAAGCTGGGGGCTCTTCTTTTGCGCGCGCCATGCAAATCGAACGGTAAGCAAGCCGGCAAAAACGCGCAAAGTTACAATATTTGTCAAGTAATAGAAAAATTCCCATGTTGTACACATAAATAAAAACGTCGTGAAGAAGTTGTGCTTGCCTTGGCTTCTAAGTAAATCAAATATCTTGTACTTGTACTTCTCGGCAGCTCTCGGCAGTTTTTATTTCGATTCTTGACGCTTCAATGGTACTAAACCCATGCGGACACCATATAAAGACAAATCTTAAATTACATTCGGTTGTCAGTGGGCAATCTGCACACGGTGTACGATTGCTTGGGCTGATGATGAACGATTGAAGAATGCCTAATGAATGCAATGAGTATTTAAGTCCGCAAGCATCTAAGGCAGCTCGAATGGAAGATGCTGCTGCGCCAGCAATCGATTCCCTCCTAATTGCATGAATAATGAATATCCATCCGTGCAGGCAATAGAAGCGCAATAAAAATAACAGTGTGCCTCCATCTTGTCGAATGGCCTCCGCGCCGCGTCGAGATCACCCTGTATGGCGCATTATCAGTGCTATGATTAGGTGTATTAAGCGGTCCGCGTTTCCGATCGGCATTTGATTATATGAGAATATCGCGCAAGTTTCTGTAGCATCGCGTCGCGTTATGAAATCGAACGCGTCAAGAAGCCACCAGCCAGCACAGCGCGCGATGGGAACGAGGCCAATTATCGCCATAGTCAAACACAAGTGCCAATGACGAATTCTTAAATACGACTTCGCCTCCGTTTCTTCGCTTCTTCCTACAACAGACAGACACACACGGTATTAATAGCGCGAAATGATCAGAAGGATGGAGCCATTTCATTAAATAAAAAAGTCGCCTTTTCGACCATGTCTGGCTGACTTCTTCGCCGATATTTGGTGTTCGGTGTAATTTGTATGCGCGCCACGCTCAGCGCCACTGTACACGCATGCCCGACGACGCTCTTAAATGATGTTCCACGTATTGTAATTATTGTTATTAAAGAGTAACGAAGGCTGTGCCTGGACGCATAAATGGAAAAAATGCTAATCGAAATCGCATCCAATCAATAACGCCGTACAAGACGAGCCGATCTTGGGCAGATGCACAAACGACTCCTCTCCAACGCGTCTTAAATTGGATGCTGACGTCGATGCGCCATTAAATAGGCAAGAAATTCAAGTTATGGAAATGACCCTCGCAATTAAGCATGCGCCCTCCGTATCGAATTTCAGCTTGTAATTACAATCTATCCAATCATTGGATGCTGCGGATGGATGATTTACATACCTGGCATGCACACGCAGCGGAACGTTCCGGGATCATCCAGGCAGGAACCTTCATTCTGGCACGGATGCGACTCACATTCGTTGACGTTTGTTTCGCAGCGTGGTCCTGTGAATCCCTGGGTGCAATTGCACGCAAAACTCCCTGGTGTATTCACGCAGATGCCATCGTGTTCGCAGGGTGAGCCTGAAAACGTATGCAACACATTACACATTTGCGTTGATTGGGTTGCAACCACCCAAGGGGTAGTTTCCTATTGGAATAATGAATTTTTCATTTGTCAACGTAACAAATGAAGATGAAGATTTCAGGAGAGGTAAGGGCAAAAGCTTGAATACTTAACCATTGGTTTTAGTGTTAATTCATGGTAATTGGATGAACTGGATTTTCAGGGAGTGTATGAACAAGAGGATGAGATCAGCTTGTTTACGTTACATCAACGATGCAAAGTGATGAAGCACATACCTTGTTCACACTCGTCGATGTCAATCGAACAATCAGTGCCCTTGTATCCGGATGCGCAGCTGCACGTGTATGAACCGTTGATGGGGCTTGTGTCGCAAATGGCGTCCGCGTGGCACGGATTGCTCGTACACGCGTCATCCAAGTGGCAGAGAAGACCTAAACAATAAAAAAACGACATCACACATTGATTAACTTTACTGTTTTACAATTACTCCCGGGATGTAACCCAAACAACAACAACCAGTTGAACCACACGCCGTTTAATTATCCACAATTATTCATAGGAATTGTCATCCATGGCGTGCACACATGTTTCGCCCATATGCTTTAATTGCGATGCATCATCTCTTGCATTGTGCATGTACATTACTAGTCGGATGGTGTTGTGTCCATCAGCTGCCGCATTTAATTTAAGCGCAACTTTTAATTGGACGCAATTGGCTGCATTCACAATGAAAATATGGACGACAAAGTTTGGGGAATAACACGTCAGAACGATGCAGAAATCGAAATGTGTTTCTGGCGATGGCGATGGTAAAAAACGCGTCACATAAAAAATAACAGCAACTGGACATCACTGCATTGCATTTCATATCGCCGCGCATTTCGGATAATAAAATAAATTACATGCAGCCTACGACTTGCATGCATGAGCTGCCTCACGGCTAAAGTCATAAACGCGTATCTGAATCTGTATCTCTTCAGTGCGAGCCAAGATGTGGATGGGCTTCAACAGTTGATGGTCGAGTATATTTTCACCGGTATGCCCAACGGGAGATAACTAATTCATGTGTCACAACAAAATGGACTGTTTGGATCATATGGCTTGAACGTATAATCATATAATATGTGGATTACGTTTGGTAACTTTTGTTGTTAAACGATATGATCCAGTTGAAGAAGAAGTTGAATCGGCATCGACGTTTTCGACATAAAATCAGTTCGTGGTTACAGATTCCCGAATCAATGTGATTCGTATATGCGAACATTTACAAGAGACACAAAGAGAACGCATTGAATTACAAGCACTGTGCTCTCGGCACGGCTTCTTCTTCAGCAAGTCGTTTTGCGTTTTACAACATAATTTGTACGTCTGCACACGTTGCCCTAAGCCGGCATGCGGTTGAGACCATTCCTAATTATGGCGATTATAAAACAATAAATAGCTTAGCGCAACATTGCACCATGGTGCACTAATTGCTGGTGTCGTCCGATACGTTGATTATAAGCCAATCCTCCGGGCCAATTACACGTCGGAAGATTTCCAGCATTCACCACTTAGCACATTTGGAGGTTATGTACAGTGGGTTGCATATACTTTAATTTTTATGCCCAGAATTTGAAAATGACAAATTTACTGTAACAGCGAGCAAAATACTTGCATATGTAGTTTGGGAAGCCTATATAGATGCAAAATCACATGGACCTGATATTCTGAACTGTGGGGTTCAGGAAAGAGTAAAATTAAAGAGAAAACCGTTTTGCAGTTAATTAGGCAAGTTTATTTGCCACTGTTCCACCGTCCGATGTGTAAATCGCGGAACAAAAGCAATACACGAATGAAACACGACCGAATGCAGTTCGCTGGCAGTCGTAAATAACCTGCAGCTTCTTTTGCTCTTCGTCGAGGCGAAATTGGCCACGGCCGCTCTTAATTAACATTACTTTCGTCAATTTTACGAGTGTTAACTCATTCGAATGCGGAGTGCGTTTACGGCCCACCGGGTTTCGCTGCGAGAGGTGTTACCGTTGTCTTTGCCACCGCACATCAAAATGGCGGCTGGTGTTCAACTGGTGGTGAAGTTGCATCCTCACGGAGGCATCATTCGGGAGTTCTTACCCGTCTTTCCAGGTGTGCATTGACAGTAGAAGCTGCCAACCCGATCAATGCACGTGGCGCCGTTGAAGCACGCAGCACCAGCGCAATCATCGATGTTCACCGAACAATCAGGACCCGTCCAACCATTGACGCAAATGCAGGAATGTCCACCGATGCTGTTCGTACAAGTGGCGCCATTCTGACAGACGGAGGGACGCAGCGAGCACTCGTCCACATCCTGCTCGCAGTAGCGTCCCGTGTAGGTGGCTGGACACTGGCACGTGTACGAATTGATGCCATCGATGCACGTGCCTCCATTTTGGCATTGATGGCCCGGGCAGTCGTCGACGTTCTCCTCGCAGTTCTGCCCACGGAAGCCTGCAACAGGGACAATAAACGGTGAGTATCTCTACTACTATACAACATAACCTAAAAAGTTCAGTTCAGATCTGTGAGTTCAGTGCTCATTTGCTCAAGCAGCAATTTGGGAATGTTTCAGGAGAGAGATGAGGCATCTGGAGCATGCACAAAATTGGCGTTGTCATTCAGCGGGGCCATCGCGGATACCAGTGTGGAAGTCGAAGGCAGTTAAAAGCATCAGCACCGGTTTTCGGTGCGGTTGAGCAGCGCGACAAACCAAGCAAAATGTTCCCACGGTTCGTGCTCGCGCGCGCTCGCTCGCATATGCCTTGGGTGTGCACGTTTGCTTTTGCTGTATCTCCCAACCACACCACGCCACACAACCGAGCGCCATTATGCTCCAAGAGAGCACAACACAACAAACGCAGCGGACGTAGAAGAAGCATGCTGTGGAGCAATGCGCGAGGCAGAGACATGAGAGACACCTTGTGCTTCATATATCCTGAAGGCACACTCACAACAAGCCTCCCAACATTTCATTCTTTTCTTGTGCGTGTGTTGTTGCCGATATGTGTTGTTGTTGGCGCTATCTGCAATATGCGTCCCACACGCGGCACACGCTCTATCGCATGTGCGATCCCGTTCATGCGTGAGGATTTCCCCACCAAAATTCGGGAGATATGCGGCACACATGCTGCCAGATGTATGGTCTTACTTGCCAGAGAATACTTCATGAGAAACAAACAGAATGACAACACACATGTCGTGCAATATGTCCGGGATGGGATGAGTCGGCGGTTTTTATAAGCTTCAAGGAAGGAATTCATCAATTTTGCGCGCCGGTTGAATCTGGACCATTCCATAGTATGTGGCGATTGATTTCCAAATTGGTTCATGAAAGTAAATACAACGATTTGTCACAGTTTGCACACATATAATTTCATCGCCGCATGGGGATTTCAGCCGGCCATCAACGCTGCGACAAGAACTCATTACACGCATTTTATGCGTGCGCGCGCGCGCACCGCAAGCTAAACAATGGTCCATGCCGTATCGTCTCGTCGAGCGGGGAGGCTTTTCATCTTTGTGCTGCAACGACAACGGCAATAAAGGGCTACCAGTTGCGCGGTGCAAGACAAGAGCTTTGAACGCGCGACAAACGTGCCACAATGCCGCTATCAAGAGTCGCAAACGCACCGATGAAGAAAACAACAAACAATTGCGCAATTCGATGCTAATGGAGTATGCAACAAGCGGTAAAGCTCTACAAGGCTTTAGAGTCAACATTTCAAGTGGTATAAGCACTCAAAAAAAACAAACATGAACAAACTTTGATGGAAAAAGTGACAAGCGAAAGTGTTTACTATATTTTTTTTTATGGAAGTCTGGAATTGTGAGATCACATCTGTTCAAGTTTTCCTCAACAACAAATTATAATAAACAAAGCAGTTCATTAACATGCATCAATCAATATACTAGTTTTGGAGTATAATTTAAAAAAATCATGAAATTTTGGTAAAATATCGATAGTTTTTGAAGACATCAGGTTTTAGGAATTGATTGTATAGGCAACTCATTATACATTTGATCAACTTTTTTTGTTGTAAAATTGATAATATTAGGAAAGCTTATTATATCTATGACTGTTTCTAAGGTTAAGGGGCACACCTAGTGTGAAATTTTCAAAAAATCGAATTTTTTTTCTTCCATATTTCTTCCATATTACAAAAAATGTCATGTGTTTGACATTAGAGGCTTCAAAATATGTACATTGTGTTGCCTATAGTCACATAGTAAAATCATTTGTAATGATGGTGGCATATTTCTCCCAACCAGTAAACCTTGAATTAACTTTATGAAAGTCGAAATTTCTATGAAATTTTCTGTTGTAGTTGTACATGCCAATTTAAACCACACTGACATGACAATATGACACTATGCAAATTTTTAATGGGAATTTTAAAAACTTAAGATGTTCTTCCGAAGATTGGAAAAAAACAATATGCGACAATATTCTGAGCTGTCTTCACTTTTTTACAAAAGCACACAATTCTCATGATATCCACATGTGCACTCAACATCAATGTCTTCCTTCATCTCTTCCTCCTCGCCTGGTTTTCATTGAAAAACCACCAAACACATGTACAACAACTGCACAAATTGAAGTAATTGACACTTTTTCATTACGTCTTACGCATCACATCATTTTAATACCCAGTTCATCATCATCATCATTAACATCGAACCTAACCTCTAATCTGGCTGAGAAACTTGCACCAGCAACCATACAAATGACTGATATCTATATTTCGCCTTCTCTTCTTCATTTGTTTATGCCTCATCTTGAAGAGACATCACAAAATGGCGTCCTACATCATTCGGGGACATTCGGGGCTTCTTCATCTTCTGCATGTGAATACACACTTCAATACACAATGCAGTGAAAAACGTCTCATTACTTTGCCGCTTTTTTCGAAATGGAAAATGGATGGATGCATTTTATCAGCCTGGTATGTTCATCATCATCATCATCATGATGCGTTTCTTTGTTGCGCATGTGTTTCATGTGTGGTTGTTTATTGCTCGAGGGGTATTCACTTGTTCGTTAGTGCGTTGTTTGGTGCCTTCTGATAAGTGTTTATCTGCGTGAAAACGCACTCGATGCGCAATTCACACGCTTTTTCTATTTCAGCTCTTTCTTTCAGTTGTTGGCCTGGCTTATTGTGATAATGAGACAAAATTCGTTTTGAATTTTAATACATTGATTTGTTACTAATTGGTCAAAAAATCAATAGAAGTTGTATAACTAACAATAAGTTGAGCAAAAAGTTGGATAGATCGTAAAGGTTAAGCCAAAGAAAGAAGAAAGATTTTCCCTAATGAGAAACTAACAAAAAGTTGATTTATGCTTTTAGATTGATGTTACCTTCATTAAATTCCTTTTATGGATAATTAATTAGAAAGGATAATCAATGCGATGTTTTGTTTTTCATTGATGCAGTAATTTCTTTATTCGTGTTTTTCAATGAGATCCAAAGAAGAATTAAACAAATGAGAATTGTTTGTATGTTCCTGGAAATTTTGTTAAACTTTCGTAATCAGCTTTGATTTGACTTCTGAGAATTATTAAAATCATTATTTCTCAATTATATTTTTTTAAATATTTAAAATTTTCTTTTATTGAATAAACTATTGAAAAACCATTTTTAATTTTGTAACTTCCAAAGGATTTATGAATCAAAGGGCACATAATTTATGATGAATGCTGCAATGGTCATTGGATAATCAACAATGCATCATTTCAATTTTTATTTTTAACTATGTGCATTTAAAATACAATACATAATGGGGCAATATTTAATCATTACCAAGCATTGCACTATTCACGTTCCATTTGAAATTGTTTTTTTTTCTCTTGGACAGCATTTGAGTTCGAAAACCTCACATAAAATCATGAACTTTAAGAACATGTATCATAAAAATCATGTGAGCTTGAAGAAGATCAGACAACATCGGAAAAAGGGACCAAGTCGGTAATTTTCGTATAAAATCGGTCAATTTCGTACAAAACTGTCCTTCGACTTCGCGAATCTTCGTTTATGTATTAGAAAAAAATTTCTTTATTATTCAATATAAATCGAAAACACGTTCTCCTTCTCTACAACTCCTTTTGATTTTCCGCCTTGATTCAACAGGTTTAATGTGTTGAAAAGTGCATTGAAAACTCGTCTTGAAATGTGATCCTTTTCGAGAACGTTGGCCTCACACACCTCAACAGGTATTGTTTCAATTTCAATAATTTCCTTTTGTTTTCATCAATTTCCCCTCGATCTTTGTTTGTTCAAACGGCCATGGTAAATCAAATAAGTACGGATTTTATTGAAAACCATTTTCCTACTTTGATTGAACTTTGAGTCGAAACAATACTATTTCTAACGTTGAACGAATTTGTTATATTACACCACAAGAATGAACGAATCTATTTCCTGTTTTCAGCCTTATCGCATAATTTCACGGGCCAAAATTCAAATAGTAGCAAATCTTGAAATCTAACCGTACAATAATTCCACGAAGTAGATGTTGCATTTTTCCACTCGATGCGCGGTGATACCGTGAACTAATTACATCCGGTTGAGACTGTAGCACGCATCAAATAAGTCGAATAATAAGCAAACGAAGGAATGAATATTGCAGCATTAAATACACACGAGGAGCCATCGAATTATGCGTATTACGTGTTGATGAAGGTCATCATTTCAATGCAACAAGATGATGATGATGATGAAAAACAAACGCGGCAAGTTTAGTCGTAAGTGTGGATTTCCATCCAAGCGTATAAGGTTGATATATTTTGTTATAGATAAATGATCACACACATAGATGGACGAAGCCTACATCGTAAAACATTAAAATTTACTGTTATTTAATGCAGATTAACCTTATGGTATGTAGTGCGAGTGAGCAGTACGAGTGCATAGTGCAAGTTTTTTTACTTACACATCATTAGAACCCGCGGGAATGAAACGAAGAATGGAGAAATGGAAGTGAATACTATCAAATTTTCCCGAAATTTTTAAATTTATTTGAGGGAGTAATTTTAGTTTATAAGTTAGGGAAACCTCAAATGACAAAACATATTAAGTTTTTGTTAATTTTAGTTTCAATTAAGGCTTGTTTAAATGTTATTTAAGTTTCAATTGAAACCAGTTGTATTATTCTGATTATTAGAGAGAATTGTGATTACTTTTTGATTATTTTAATTGTCTAATGTAAGAAGATATGCAAAACATGTTTCATTATGCAAAACATTTCATTCGGTATTTGTGGGCATCATTTAAAAGTTTAGTTTTCCAGTTTTTCAGAAGGTTAGACGACATAAACCTCTTCTGTGGGATATTTACCAACAAAAATGTCCAAATTTTCTTGTTTGGATCAGTATGAAAAATAAATTATGAAGTTTGAATTAAATAAGGATTTCTGAGAAAGTAATAATTTTGTGAAAAATATATAAACCAGATCAGAATAATCAAAATAGTTGATTAATGAGCAACCTGATCAGTTTAGGTTTTTAATATGTTTGTTCTTTATGGCATCGTCAAAGTTATATATTTTTGAAATTAATCATATATACAATACCAAGATATTTTGTGATTTCGTATATATTATTATAAATTTAAGAATTCCCAACAATTATCCATTTTTAATTGCAGTAAAAAACCAAAGTGAGGGAAACTTTTAGAAATTGGCGCGCTTTTTTAGGTAAGTTTAGTGCATTGTTCAACCGTAAAATGTCATGTTTGCATGAAGTTTAAGTTGCTTTACATAAGTCTTCTCTGGTTGACAAATTATTTTTCCACCCAGAGGGCGTTTTCACGATTATTAACAAAAAGTGTTTCAAACCAATTGCAAGCCCTTTAATTAACATTTAATTTATTTTAAAATTTCTGTCCATAATTTTTTTAAAGCATGTCTTTTTATATTCCATAAATAATTTCCATGTGAAAATCCTCGGAGCAACAACAAATTACACGTCATGCGTTGAGACCTTAATGCATCCGACCCTCAAGACAATTCGTCGTTTTTTCCTTCGTCTTCCGATTACAAATTGCTTCGAAGCGCGTTCTCACCGATTCGGAGTCCTAAACGTCGGTCATTTACAACGCGTACATCTGCGATTGTTTAACGATTGGACATATCCCAATCATCATGCAGATGGATCATTATCATCATGATGGCTCATCATCGATGAAAACTCCAGCCTCATTCGGCCGTTGGTAATGCACAATCGAGTTCTTCGATTACGATTGTTTTGTAATCGCAATCATCCATTGCCGAATTCCTACGCATGCGCCACCAGCAAACAATGAGCGACGCGAACAATTGAAGATCTTCAGCATTGAAGCATTACGGAATTTGTTCACTTATTGGATGCTGGCTGGCCGAGCGGATGCGATGAGATGATGTGAACTTGATTTTTCGTCCTTACACACAAGCCAGCCAACGGACCATGAGGAATTGAATGCTGTTGTTGTTGACGAAGTGGAGGCGTTCGTCATGAACAACGTTCTTTGCATGCACTCGGTACTTCACGACGCGACGGTGCCTTTAGCGCACCGTGTGGTGATTTTCAAAATTTAAACGTTTCGAGCCAAGAGATCGAGACACCCTCAGGGTATAAACGTGTGTGTGTGATCTCCTAAGCAATGGATTTCACATTATTTGAAGATGGTCGGTTGGGTTGGTTGGAAAGTCTTAATTTACGTGTGCGTTTTCGTTGTGGGATAATTGAAAAGTCTGAAGAAATTTCATCCCCACTCTTTGCCTATCGACTTGGATGAATTTCTTAGAGTGCACCCGAATGTTAACTTTATTCTTAAGAATTTCTACGACTGTATACCATCTGTAAAGATTTTCTTTCTTTTTATATGAAGTAAGACAAGAAAACTACAACTTTTCCAGTTGTAATTCAGAAAATATAATATGTATTTCAGAATAGTAAATTGTAATTCAGAAAAACACAAATACAATTCAGATTTGTTATATGAAAATGAAAAACCATCAATTGTAATTCAGATTTACTAAATTAATTAAAGAATCACTTTAATTTAAGAAATGATTAAATGTATTTCAGATTTGTTCCTAAATTCCTACAACATTATTTCATTCAGTCTCAATTACATATTACGATTTCACAATTATAAATAACCATTTCTGAATTTTCTGAAATAAATTTTATGATTCCGAAATACATTTCTGAAATAAAATTTACAAGTCTGAATATCATTTTATACTTTCTCAATTCATTTAACAAATCTGAATTTCATTTTTCCTTTCTGAAATAAAACTGATGCTTTTTGAATTACAATTGGAAAAAGTGTAGAGATATAGTTTAATTAAGAGTACCATCGTTCATTAAGTGTAGTTCGTTTTCTCGTTGTAGATGGCACTGAGCTAAGCAGGAGTTTCCGGTTTCAAATATTATTCTATGAAATCAGCCTAAAATAAGGATAATGTATAACAAAGATACAAGAGAAAATGCTTCTCTGGTTGTCTATACGCTATCCATTAAATTTTATGTGAATTAGTCAATTTTATAAATTTCTTTCTTTTTTTATAAGAGGGGAAGAAAAAATAATTAAAGATATGAAGAATGTATCTTAAATCATGGATAGTGTCTTCTATGTTGGATAGTGTTCTACATTACAATTTAAAGATATTAATACTATATAATGAACAAAACCAAATGCATTGAAAATTTACCAGATTCAAAGACTAATTCATGAAATCAACCTAAAATAATGATCATGTATAACTAATTGTAAGAATAAGATATAAAATATTTCCTTTTCTAATTATCAATACACTATTCACTACAGAAAAGTAGAGTTTTGAAATTTTATAAAATTGTTTCTTTTTGGATGAAAGTAAGAAGGAAAACAAAAGATACAGTACAATTAAGAACCAAAAATGTATATTTCATCAAGGATAGTTTTTTTTCTAGCTATAGATGGTGCTGATGCAGACCGGATGTGTTCCGGAATTACAATTTAACGATTTCATAACGAACAAAGCCAAATACATTAAAGATTATTCGGATTCAAAGATTATTTTATGAAAACAGCCTGAAATAAGATTTATGTATAACGAAGATACTAAGTATTTCCTTCTTTAGTTATCATTAATTTGTCACCAAATTGTAGTGAAGTGAATTATAGCTATAAATTTTCACAAAATAAACAAAAAAGTTGAGTTTCGAAATATTATGAAAGTTTTTAATTTATTCAAAATAGTTTAAGGCCAAAATAAGTTCAAAAAACTTTACTATTGGAATTTTTTAACATATCGAAAAATACAAAATAGCTCCTTCGTTGGTTGCTATTGGTTAACTGAAACTTTCGGGAACAATAGACAAAAAAATTTGAATTTCGAAATACAAGAAATTATTTTGCCAAACTTTCAGGATTTTCAAACCAAATAATAGTTGATCTTAAATTCTAGAAGGCAATCACAATTGAAGATTTGAAGAGTGTATTAAAAAAACATTGCAAATGATGTAAACACTTCAGATACAAAATGGTTGTAAATAGAGATATTTTCCATTTTGACATATCCATTAGAAAATTGCTAAATCCGAATATAAAATGGCAGACAATTGTGATACTATCCTATCTCTCATTGAAATCACCAAACCAACCATGTTCTTTCACCATGAAAAAAATTCAATCAATAGAATTTCAACTTAGCAACAAATAGAAGAAGACAACGATGATACAGAACAAGAAAATGAAGAGAATACCCAGCATGATATCGTTGGCGTGCTTCTTGGATGGACCAAAAACCCCAAGAGAACAAGTTAACGAACGCGGACGAGTTTTTCGTACGGTTGTGCAGCTCTTTAGTTGCTTGTCAATAATAAAACAAAAACGAAAAAAAATGGTGCAACACCAACCGAGCAAACAAACATCCAACAACAACAACAACGAACGGCTTTTGTTCCTCGTTCCTATTGTCTTCGACCATCGAAATTTATCGCCGTCCTAACCTCA
>JARJDZ010000116.1:0-39677 GCA_030264555.1 Aleochara sp. GC000083
AAGGCAAGCTTGATCCAAGCTTGAACCGATATGGATTAGGCTTGGCAAGCGTTACATTCTACATTGGTTTTATGTTGGCAAATTACATTGATCCAAGCTTAATGTGCTACTAGGGATATTTTGACGAAAAAATAACATTGGTCATGGTTCCGAATCTGTCCGGGATTCATAAATACTCGAACCGAAAAAATGGGGTCCTAAAAATTGGTTGGACCTATTGCAAGTATTAAGCAACATTTTCCAAAAATGCATAGTGACATTTGGTCGTGTGGAGACCAGAAATTGATAAATTATTTTTGATGCGACATTGACTATGCTTAACTACGACATTTACATATTAACTTTTACAATGGTAATGAGCGCACTGAATGGAACGGAATATGTAAACAAATGGAAATCCTAGAAATGCATTCTGCGTATCATTTTTCCAGCAGACCTCTCCAGTTGCAGATTTTCATTTTCATGGCACGTGCGATACCTAACAACTCTATAATCTAGTTACACACAACCATGCATCCCACTACATGCATATTACAAGCTACGAATTGCAAATGTTGCAAATCGATGCAATCCGGCGTCACTTGGCTTCTTTGGCACATCGCTGGTACCGTTCTTTCGCCCGAATGCCTCTCGCAGTGTTCAGCTGGCTGGGACAGTGTCACAAGGGGCCTACTGTACTCGTCGTTATTCCTATTCCTATATCGGAAAAGCCCCGACGCTCGAGACGCTCGTCGTGTCTGTGAATGCGGTGCTCGTCTCCCAAATGCATGTACTCTTCTCGTCCCTGTGGAAACTGCCGCACTGCGTTGCTCATTGCGACGCCAACACTCGTCTAGTTCGGTTGCGCTTTAGCAACAAACAGCTAATCTGAAAGTGATAAACAATCAGTTCAACATTCGTTCGATCAGTCGTGCATAATTATCTAATTGGACTTGTAACGTTTAATTGCATCGTGACAGAGTTGTTCATGTGATAAGAGAACCAAATCTGGACTATAGTGGTTTGGAATTCCGGATGCTAATTTCCAATGGATTGAACGTCTAATGTAAGTTGCACCTAAAAATATTCACTTAAAATCATGATTTGTGTGAAATTACCAAACCAATTGGATTTGTTGAAGCGTAGTGTAGCTTGCACGATGGGTTTTATCAGCTGCAATAATAATGTACGTGATGTTTAAAATGCATCTCTTGCTGGGCGCATTCGGTGAAAGCCGGTCGACATGCCGGTTAACCAAACCGAACCAAACACACATCAAGCGAGAACAAAACGAAAGAACGAACACGCAGCTTCAAATATCACGTTCCGGCTTTCTATGCATGCGCTTTGTTCGAGTTTTCATCGGTTGCCCCCTTCGTTTTGTGTCCTCTCTTTGGGGCTGCATTCCATGGCTCTAGGGATGGTCATATGGGGTTGCCTAGGCCCTAGGTAGGTAAAAGTAGGAATCTACTTTCATTTTTTCTCCGGGGTCAGCTGTTCATACCAACGACTCAGACCTTGAACAAGCATCAACTTAGGGGTTGTTTTGTGCCAACACTTCCATTTCGTTTCTACGTATCATTTTTCATACCTCAACTCTCTGCTTTTCTTCTTTCATGTATCACAAGGGTCTTCTCTCCCCTAACGCGTTACTAATCGTCAACTTGGTTCACATCTTGACTCGTCATAATTGGATTCGAGGACTCTTCCAACAACTGCATTCACACCAATTACATAACCTTATTACCGTCCCATACGAATTCTGACTAATTGCAGCGTTAATTGTGGACAATTATTTTTTCTCGTGACAATGCGTCATTTTCTCGTGCTTGATATCAGACTCTAGTCTCTCTTGCTTCGTTTTTTTCATGGTTCTTTGTGCAATTGAATTTTATTGATCCTCTTGGCGATGCAATCACCCCCTAAGGGTGACGTTTTATAAACTTGGGGAATTTCCACTCGCAATCTCGGTGCATGTCATGGGAGCTGGAACATAAAATAGCTGTAAATTGGTGTAATTAACTTTGGTTGTCGCGTAAATTGACGACCGCTGCACGTAAATAATTACCAACGCGGAATTAGCATCAACAATGGCGATTAGAAGCGGCTGCATGATATCCAGTTGCGTTCAATTCATGTCTGGTTATTGGCACCCATCAAGCCGAGAAGAGCTCCAACATGCTGCGAGATGTTTTGTGCGTTCACGCTTCATGGTGCGACCCATATGAGCACCTGGCATGCCACCACAAAATGCACGTAAAACGCACGGAAGCAAACAATTGTGGTCAACGAAGTGTGGTTGATTCTGCATGTATCACGCAGGCAGCAGACTTTTAAGCCGACTCATTTGTTTGTATCGAAGCACTCATAAATCACACATCACTCACAACATTACGAAGGATAATGAGCAACGGTTCAAATTGACGGTTGGATTTTGTTGGTTAAGTTGCCTACAGTTACATCCAGTAATACAAGCATAATGTTAACTTCAATGACAATTTTGTTTACAACTCTTTCTGTCTTTCATCATTAGCCGACTTTTGAAAGTTTCGACATCAAACAACATAAAATGTAATGTTGTTAATTTACCTTTTGATGTAGGCAACTTCCCGTACACAAGTGCACAAGTGAAACTCGTGTTGCCTATCATAAAATAGGATTTGTTTAAATCATGTTATAATCAAGTTTGCGTTTGTATGACCATGTTTGAAATGTGTTGACAAGTTTTAGCAACATTTCTGCCCACGAGATTCTGCGTTTCACTATCAAGGCCAGCTAGAAATAGCCACACCGCGAATTGGTGCATATTGACCGGAATCGGAACGTTTGCTCGATCTAATTTCCATTTCCGTGGAAGTGCGTTCCGAGAAAATGCGCTGTTTTCATTAATCGTATTGCGTTCCTCTTATCAGCGGTCACATAATTCTTATGGGCTATAATAATTTATAGCGCGTAAAAATAACATGGAGGCTGATAACGTGCATAGCCGACCGTTTTCATATAATGATTTCTATTCCAAAGGAGCGAAACTGATAAGCCAGCGAATTGAAACTATAACATTGAATTGTACAAATATTGAATCATAAACAACGGCCGACAGACGTGTTGCAAGCGTTCAATAGCGTTTCCTAAGCAGATTATAGGTTTATTGAACTTGCAAGCGGCGCGGCCGGCGATTCAATGGTAATTCCGATATGCAAACACACACATCTGACGCGATTTGTTTAATAATCCATTCAATTCGCCTTCCTGAGTATCGAATCTATTCATATCTTCCTCCATTCGGCGCTCTGTTTGTATCCAAAACACAAATGACACTTCCACCTGCGGCCATCTTGAAATTCAGAATGTAATTGTTTAAACTACAAAACAAACTCCAGGTTTACACATTCCATGCTTAATCTCTTATCAGCTCTGTTATCTCAAGCGTGAAATAGGAGAGGAGTCAGGTTGATTACAATTTTACGATCTTAGAATGAATAGTCAGCCATTCGTTGGTATTTGGGACCGTGGTGATAAGAAAGGAGTGTAGTGTAAGGTGACGCGCAAAAGAGGTGTGTTTCCGGCAAAACAATGCATAACGTATTTGCCAAATTTCAGCGCAAGGTGAATTTCCCAAATCAACACTCATCGATGTTTTGATTACCTCTAATCTTTCCGCCTTGTTGCAGAAAACCTCAACCGACGACTCAGCAGCTACCAATGCATCAAAATCTGATAAGGACGCCAAAAATCGAGCCAAAGAACGCAAGGACAAAGTCACAAGATTGGATGCGTACAAGAAGTCAACTTTATTAACTCCAACGATCTCCTCGTCTTCGAAAAGCCAAAAAATCGACGTGAGACGACGTCCTCTAAGCATCGACTGGGTCTCAGAGCGGAAGAACGGTCAATCTCGGTACAAAGTCGAGCAAAAAGCCCAGACAAATCTCCAACGAGTATGTCCATCAATCAATACAGTACATCAAATGAGTATGAATGAATTTTTGGGTTTTCTAGAAAAATCTGACAAGATCAACACCGATTCTGACTGAACGTGGTTCACATGCACGCCGTCCAAAATCAGCACTAGATCCCATCAGAACGAGCAGGTAAAATATAGTTCTAAGAGCAGGAGTCCGTTGAGTGTACTAATAGCATTATGCCTGCAAATGGAAGTGGGTCAAGACGATAAATGCCTATTTCCATGCAATTATGCGTCAACCATAATAAGTGCACTTTGCGAGCGACTGAGTACACCGCGCAAACGCGCACAGCTGATTCACGTGCTCAGCGCTCTGAAACCGCTGAGACGAGAAATAAATGCATGAGTAAGAGGTGCGTACCGCTTACTGTTGTTTACTTAATGATATTTCAGCTGAGTCGGTCGTGCGCGGATGTCTATAATGTTATTATAATGTTATGCGAGAACGTTACCAGGGAAACAAAATGCGCCATTTTGACCGTAGATGAATTGCTGCTTTTCCCCTCTTCACGACGCGGCGTCGCTCTTTTCCTTGCACGTTGGCATCGCTTTCACGAAGAATCGCGACGTTCTTTAGTCTGCTTACCGCACGGCGTTCGGTTTCACGCGCAGCGTTGTTGCTGAGCTGGTGCCCGCCTGCTCGGAGACGCTCCCTGCCAGGGGACGACCCGGTGTTGTTTACCATATACCTCCACGCCGCCAGCCCAATAAACCGACATCTCCTACCTACCATATGTAGCACGCAGCCGGCTGTTTTCAGTTTGTAATCGTTCACATTCAGTGTCGTTTGGTTTTGTTGTAATCCATAGTGCAGCGTTGAATACGGCGTCCATTACACAACCTAACGGTCGATTTTCGACTGATAACCAACAGTAATCATTGTGACCAAAGTGGTGTCTTGTAGCTATACATCATTTGGAATGCTAATTGAAACGTTAATGAGAAACTCGTGAGAATTGCACGTTGGGCAAACATTGCAAGAGAGAGTGTGTGAATTTCGGCGTGGAATTCATAATTGATGGCGTTGAGTTGTTAGGACTTGAGGGACGCGATAAAAAATGAAACGCACACGAAATCCAAGTCCGAAACTGGTTTCTTCTCACAACATCTGTTCAACTCCTTTTTTGTACACGGTCGTTGTTCGGGTCGACCTTCAGTGAGGAATCTTTCCAAGGGTGCGTTCATGGCCTACCCCAACTTTATCAACCATTTAAAGTAACCCGTTCGGATAACAAAACTCCTGGTTGCTGTGACAACATTACATTCGTGTTTTTGTTGTTTCCTTCAAGCGTCCACGATGAAAAACCGATGAACAAGTGGAATTTTAGAAAGTAGAGTAAACGATGAGTCGTGTCAAGTGTTCTGCTCGGAGTTGTTGTTGTTGCAATGCTTGGCGACGACTCTTGGTCGTATTCGAATTTCAATTGGAAGTGGATTAATGACAATCAGCGCACGCGATACTTTTGCACGTAGTTCTCGGCGGCGCAACGTTGCAACGACCTTGTGAAACAAATACATATCATTTGCACGCGCCGTGTTTACACTCAACGGAATTTGCGCTCCCGTTCGGTGGCGATTAGCCGAACACGATGAAGAGCCTCAAAGCCATCTTTCGCAGGCAGAAGCACGACGATCTCAGTCGCGCCTCGTCCATCTCGAATCTGACCCATGGTGGTACCAGCCAGTCTTCGACGGCGAGCGCCCACGAGGAGCACGCGCGGAAGAAGACCCACGGCGTGCTGACGAAGGCGCGCAAGAGTTTGTCCAAGGACCGGCTCGTCGATGATGGCCCCACTGCATCCAGCGTGAGCGACCCCGTCGAGGACGCGCAACTTCTGCAGCAGAAGCTTGCGGCAATGGCTGCAGAAAACTCCCAGTTGCTCATGCAAGTTGGCGAACAACGTGGACAACTTGCTTTACTTCAGAAGGAAATCACTCGGTTGAAAGTAAGTTGATACAACCTCCACCTCAACGATGAATTCAATGAATTCTCTTTTGCAGATGTACCAGGAACAGAGCAATCTGCAAATTGAACAACTCTCCAATGAAAATGCATCGCTTCGCAACAAACTTCGTGATGTGGTGCATTCACCACTTTCGGACAATGAGAAACAACAGTTGCTTTTGGACTCCCAACGTCATCATAGCAGTGCACCAGCTTCCATTGCCCCAAATGTATGTAAAATATCCAAAAACCTATGCTTATTAAACATTGTTACCATTGTAGTTGCATAGTCTTGTCCTGGATGATCAACAAGCGCAAGTATCCAGCTCGGATTGGGACAAACAGAGCACGAGCAATGTGAGCGACGTCTCCGTAGCGTGCCTCCAGGATAAGATCAATCAAATGCAAGAGACCCACTACTCAACCAACGAGGAACTTCAAGCAACTCTTCAGGAGCTCACCGATTTGCAGAAACAACTCGGTGACGTGCAGCAGGATAACGAACGTCTCTCCGAGGAGAAGAACCTCATGTTCGACTCCTTGTGTCGACAAACCGAACGTTTGAATGATGCACGCGATGAAATCGAATCCCTCAAGCAAGCTTTGTACAACGAAGACAACGGGCAGTATGAAAGTGTTGTTGAACGTAAGGAAGAGCTTGTTGATTTGTTGAAGGTGGCGCAGGACGAACGCGAAATGTTGTTGCTGCGTCAGGAGCAACTACTTGCAGAAGTGGAGGAGGTTCGTGCAGATGCATTGCGTCGTGATGAAGATAACTGCGTTCTTGGAGAACGTCTAAATACTCTGGAATCCACGTTGGATGCGAAGCATGCTGAGCATAGACAGTTGGATCAGGAGTTGACGCGTACGAAGGATTTGGCGACTAGTCGAATGATTGAGATTGATAGGTTGAATGAAATTTTGGATAATGCACGTACGAAGATTTTTGAATTGGAGCAGGATCGCGCCATGAGTGACAAAAGCGAGGTGGAGGAGTTGCTGGATAATACCCGCAAGGAAAAGGATGCTTTGGAAGCGGAGATTGCGAATTTGAAGGAGCAAGTTGCACGCGGAAAGAATGAACTTGAAAAGTTGAGGGAGCAAGTGTCCGTTTTGCAAGAGGAGTGCAAAGTTTTGCGGAATAATGCAAAGTGTACACGTAGTGAGTTGGAATATAAGGTGGAAATCCTAAGTAGTGAAAAGGAAGTCCTCTCACAGGAGTTGCAAAAACTAGAGGAAGCTGCCAACGAACTTCAGGTATTTTTTCTATTATCTGTTATCTATCTATTATCAGGTAATTACTGTATTTAGGTTCAAACTCAGTGCCAACTCGAAGATAAACGCCAACTCAGCTCAGTGTTGTCCGAAACGCAGCGAAACATGCGAGAACTCGAACGACGAACCATCGAATTAGACGCCGAACTCAACGAGACGAAGAAAATCCGAGAATCAGAAGTAAGTACACTGCTTTTGATTATTTCATGCAGCTTATCGGTTTGATTTCGGGGTAAGATGGAGGAATGGGATAAGTTCCAAAACGATCTGCTCACCTCCGTGCGCGTCGCCAACGACTTCAAGAACGAGGCGCAACAGGAGCTGCAGAAGTTCGTCATGGAGAACAAGCAGCATCGGGAGCGCATCCGGCAGCTGGAAGCCCAAGTGGAAAAGCTGAAAGGTAAGCCATCACCGCCTCCACGCGTCTCATCGTTAACAAGCATGGATACTGCATGTGCATGCTCTTCTAACATAAACGACACCACGTTGTCAACAACCACTTTGTCCACCACCTTGCCCACAATTACCAGCACGGTGGCTGGTAGCACCAGCGAACCCTACTATTACGAACCACTGAAACGCCTGTCGAAACGCGATCGGGAAATGCTCGAACACATCAATCGCGAATACACGAAAATCGACATCAACAATCGGCGACTCGAAGAACTCACCCAGCACGAGCAGGGCATCGTCAAGCTGAAGCAATCGTACGATCGGCACTTCAACATCAAACATAAACGACCTTCGGCGAGGAAATCAATCGAGGATTTAGCTGTGAGTAGGCCATTGCTAAGCTCCGTTTATCAAAATCCCATCTTGAAAACGTACGCCTTGAATGATGATGTCCCAAGCGTCGAGAGCGAGGAATTCTATGAGATAACGCGCAGCAAAAGCCTTGGTGATATGAATAAAGCCTTGGAGGATGAGGATTTCAAGAAGCGTTTCATGCAACGTTTCTATGAGAAGTCGAAACGCATTCGGAAGAAGGGACCTTTGGCTAAAAGACGTGTTCGCAAGGAAGATATCGGTCTACCGATCTTCAATTCGGTGCTGAATGATGATGATCTTCTCAGAATTGTTAAGGATGATACCATGCGACAAGTGCAACGCGAGGAGTCCTTTTCCTCGAGGTATATTGATCCGGTATTCACGGATTCTGCAGAAGAAGTCGAATGTCGGTTGAAGTCGTTACATCGAGAAAGTACTTCATTGGAGAATGATAAAGTTTATATTTATAATTTACCTGAAGCGGAAATACGTGTCAAAAATCATAATAGTTATGATGCTGGAGATCAAAACGTGGTTTTCGAGGAATCAGGATTACCATCGAAGACTCCTTTGGAGGAAATTCAATTTAGTTTCAGGACATTTAAGAAAGAAAAATGTTCGGAGGAGCCCATAGAAGAAGTAATGGAACCAAAGAAGGTAGAGGAAGATAGTATTGAGGTTCAAAAGAGGAAATCAGATATTGAATGTGCTGAAATGTTATGCGAAGAAGTTGCAGCCATTAAAATTATGAAGGAACCTCAATTACTAGAAATTAACGATTCGGGAATTTCTGAAGGAACTTCTGATCTAAATACTTCAGAATTTATTGTTGATTCAAATAATATGAATTCGGAGAAGATTTTTGCCGAAGAACAACAAAAAGTGGGACCAGATCATTCTGAAATCGAAAGCAATCTTTCTGAGGATGATGTGATTTCAAAATGTGAAAGTTTTCAAGATCCAAAAGATTTACATGATGGTACAAATTGGGATAATAATGATTTGGATCATTCTGAAGTTAAAACAAATCTTTCTGAAGACGGCGTGCTTTCAAAAGAACCAGAAGATATGAATGATGAGGTTACAAATTGGGATAATGATTTACATAATTTATTGCTGAGTTTTTCTTCTAAAAGAGTAGAAAATGAAGAAACTTATAATAATACAGAACATGAAGTTGATACTGCAGATTGTCCTAAATCGATTGATCCAGAGGACAGATCAATAATGAAAGTATACACGTCCCAAAAAGAGGAACTGGAAAAAGTTGATGTGGAACCTACAGAATTATTAAGTCATCACATGAGATTCAAATCGGTCGTACATAGTTTGAAAGAAATGTTCAACGAACCGAAAGTGAAGGATCTTGATCCTTCCAGTAATGATGAATCTGAAGTTGATAAAGTCGAGGAACAAACAGACAATAAGAATGTTTCCATTGATAATGAAATACGTTCAAGAAATAATAAACAATGGACACACGACTTTATAGCAAACGAAATAATTTGGAACCAATTTCGAACAAATATACCAAGTCTCTCAGCAAGTTTCTACCGAAATTCTCTGAGATCAAGTTGGAAACTTCACCTAAACCTCTCGGAAGTGGATAACGAAATTTCGACACCGCCCAAAATAGAACATGACAACATCCAACCGGAAATCCCCGTCGAAAAACACATCGTAAATACGTCAGAATATGTGTCACCAGCATCACTCCCGTTGTCCGAGTCAAAATCGCCCCGTGTATCCCATGTCATCGTGATGGATGAAAGAAAGGAGGACGCTCCACCAGTGAACGAGACCAGCCAAGGTGCAATCCCACGCCAAAAACCACCTCCCGAGGTCCCACCACCACTTGGCACCACGGACGTGGAGTCCCTCGAGAACTTCCTGGACTCGGCGAGCTCGAACGAGAGCGTCCAAGAATCCCCAACCACCACAACTGCCCCCACGAAATCCGAGGAGAACCTAAACCATGCGGAAATCGTCGCCACCGAAAGCGTGAAAGAAAGGCGCGAGATATTCAACAGTGCCATGCAACCCACACCTTCGCATTCCAGTGGTCCGGATATATCGAATCGCAGCTCGGAGAAGGTCGCCGCTCTGAAGAAGCACTTCGAGGGTGTTGAATACAAAGACGCCCTCGAATGTGGACCAACATTCCACGACATTCGCACAAAACCAGCGAAGACGCGCGTCGAGGAGGCTCGTAAAATGGACGTGATCATCTCGGACGAGGTGAAGATCAAGGAGGAGACCCTGGATCCGCACCTCGTCGAAGGAGAGCCCGTGCAACTGGAGCGCTCCTCGTTGGATCTCGAGAATCCGAAGAGCGAGTTGCGTTCGAGCTTTCAAATGGCGAAGAAGATGTTTGAGAGCCAGGGTAAATAGCCTAACGTTCAACAACAACAACAACAAAAAACAAACTGAGCACCAACCAAAGACAACAGATTATAGTAATCCATCATCATCAAATATCTAACCACTTGGTGGCAATGGTGGTTTTATCAAGTTTCGCCTGAATAAACTTATTTATCAACTCTTAGTGTTAGTGTTTGCATTAGACTCATTCTTTTGGATCTGTGTGCCTGATTGAAAGGTAAAACTTTGATTTTGATTTGGTCCATGTCGTGCTTCGTGCGTCCTGTGTTCGTATTGTAGTAGTTCTTGATGTTGTGGGTGTTCTCATGGGTTTTCGCCATTTGTGTCTGCTTAATTGTACCATGTATGAATGATGCAAAACGTTTTAAATGGACTTCTTTTTTAGCGAATAATACCACAATGGAGCTTGCACCAGCCGTCAGACCTTCGAACTTTCCACCCGGTGACGATTTGTCCTCTTCACGTTGTCCGAACAAAATTCTAAGTCGGCAGAGCAGTCGACAAAGTGTAAAGTCACTCATCGAAACGATTGAAAATGCAGGAAAACCTCTGAACAAAAGTACTTTATTCGCTTTAATTTATTTATGACAACAGAATTAATTTAAATTTTTTGTAGATAATGGCTTCTCGCGTAGCAGTTCCGCATCATCCTTAAATTCGTTAACATCAGAAGGTCGAACACCATCGAGTCCTCTAACGCCTTTGAAGACTCCTGAATGGTTGGACTCTGGAATCAAAACTCCTCTGAAGGAAGTTCCCAATAAACAGGGAACAAATTGGCCGAAAACACTCATTAATGGTAATTTAGTTAAACCGAAATTTACTCCATTTTATATTTCTGCAATTCTTCATTCTTAGAAAATATTGGAAAAAGTGATAACAACAAGAAAGAAGAGTCATTGAACAACATCCTTCAAACAAAGAGTTTGGAATATTCTCGACGAAATAGCTACTCAGAAACAAGTAATGCTAAACGTGGGGATATCTCAAGGATTATTTTTTAACGAAGATGTTTTCAGGTGATAGAAAGGATCCGTTAAATGGCCTAGTAAAAAATGGCGGCTCTAAACGAAACGCCCTGCTCAAATGGTGTCAGAACAAAACCGTGGGTTATCGCAATATTGACATCACGAATTTCAGCAGCTCGTGGAATGATGGTCTTGGTTTCTGCGCCATTTTGCACACATACCTACCAGATCGTGTGCCCTATGATACTTTGAAAGCGCAAGAAAAGCGTCGCAACTTTTCGATTGCTTTCCAGGCAGCTGAAAGTGTTGGCATTCCAACCACATTGGTAGGTTTCCATTAACATAACAATACATGATCAACATAACATTGTTTACTACTATTATTGTTGCAGAATATTAACGAAATGGTGCAACAGGAGCGCCCCGACTGGCAGCAAATCATGGGCTATGTCACAGCTATTTATAAACATTTTGAAGCATGAGGATGCTAAGATTAATCAAAACAAAACCAGACTGATGATGCGAGAACCGATTGAGGTAGGTGGTATGTGAAAGACGAACAAATTGTACTTAGAATTCCAATTGTCTTTGGATATATTTACGTTTCTATATTGTATTTTCTAGTCGCGAATTGCTGTTTATTTTTTATCATTGATATATAATTATTTTTGTAAAGAATGGCAGGAATTAATCATTGTCATAAATCTATTTATGAGATTCATTGGGAATCACATTCTAACGCAAACCGTCATTAATGATTAATGGTGCCGCAAGTTGTGATAACAAGATTTCCTGTTCCTCTGTTGAATACACTGCTAGACGTTTTAAATGTGATATGATCGCTGCTTAATAATGCAACGCCATTTCCCAAGAAATTGCTGATTGTAATGACTTAACATTAGTCGTTTAGAAACGATTAAATGATTCACCCTGCGTGTATTTACGTAAAACTTTATGAAAATCACCTAAAATGTTCGTCGATGCAACAATATCTATAAATTACCCTACGCAGTTGTATGAAAGACATCTTAAAATAAGTTACAAATTACTTGAAATCCAGTCTAGGTATTTGGTGATGTCCGCAAAAACGAAGTACTGCGAAAAATCACACGTGCGGTCTTTTGCAATGCTCATTGAAACGATGCCTCGCAACGTCCATCGGTTCCGTTTCTGCAGAATGAAACCACCTCCGCTGTCGCCGTTGCAAGGACCCGAACCGTTCCTGTAACCTGCAAAGTAACAATTGCTTGAAAGTGATTTCAACGATGGCATTCGAGCACACGAACCTGCACAAAATGTGCGCTCGGAGGTGATTTCCCGATAGGTGAAATGCGACCGAAGACAATCCTCCTGGGAAACGACAGGAAACTTGATTTGTTTGGGCTCGGCTGTAATCAGATTCTCGTTTTCATCCTTGCCCCAACCGACAACAGTTCCCAATTGACCAACGATCGCATCCAAGTTGATGTCATCAGTCCAGAGACAAATGGGCCGGATGAATTTGGAGAATTCCACTTCGCTGTCCAGTACTATGAGTGCGATATCACCATCAGCCGACATCACTTTGTAATCCTGATGTACATGAATCCGGGACGCGCCCACCGTGCGCGACCCAGTGACCTGGATCCATTGGTGAATATTATGCTCGCCGATTCGCATAAATATCTTGTCGACGGCGAGCACTTTTCCGCTGATCTTCATGCAATGACCAGCTGAACATGCCAATAATGAATGGTGTTAATTGCTTGAGCTTGAGGATTTATGCGAATGGTTTACCTGTAATCACATGCTTGTGTGAGATCAAATTGCCGCCGCAGAGGAACTCAGGTCCGAGACTCTTCACGAGGAAGATGGCGACCAACCAAGGGTATTGCCCTTTCTTGACGTTCATCCCATTTGCGATCAACGTGTTCGTGTTGAAGCTGATGCCGCATTCATCCGCATTGATGCCGTATTTGTTGAAACCTCCACGGTCCACTGGACGAGGGAATTGCCCGGATGATGAGTCGGCATTCTGGGGACTAGTATCACCACGAACGTCGATGTCTTCCGGCGAAGATATTTGTGGTTGGACTGGAGGCACGTTATCACGTGGTGGACTCGTCTGAAGTGGACGTTGAGTCGTCGTGCTTCTTGTATGGACGATAATTGGTGGTACTCGTTGGGTACCATCGAAGAAACTAAACAAAGTTTCTGGAAGATTCGGACTGAAATCGACAACACTCGTTGACGATTGGCCACCTTGTGCTTGTCCTTGTCCACCTTTGTTGCCCTCGGAGGAAGTGAAACTCACACCTGGACTAAGATTCAGGCGGAGGGTATGTTGCAAATTGATTGTTGTAAGCACCCGGACAGTTTTAACTAAAACAAAGACATTACTAAATGGTACCAATGGAATTTCAAAGCTGGTTACTATCAATGGGTGGTCCCTGGCATAACATTTGCCCGTTTAATGTGATTTTGGTGACCTTTGGTGGATAGTTGTACCAATTCGGAAAATTCAATCTGTAGAGTATTGGTTTCCGTTCGAGGATGCTTTCAATAGTTTCCGCACGGGAATTCGCCAGTACGAGTTCACCGTTATATCCCTAAAAGGACGCCATCTTGATAAACGGAAATATTCAAATGTAGGAAGCGGAAACACTCACCTGGACGTTGTTACCAACGGACAACTCGACGCGTAGCTGATTCGTGGTCGTATCCGACAATTGCGCCCGGATAAGTCCGTACTGAAGGACACCATCCTGCAGGAAGTAGTTGAAGGTGGCCGGACATGGCGACTCGTACACATTGTTAATGCTGACCGTTGCTGACAAATGGCAGGAGATCGCACTCAGCAAGTGCAGCACGCATACGACGACATGTTGCAATTGCATTGTGCACATTTGCACATTGTTTATTAAGTACACTCACGTTCAGGCTGGCTTTTTCTGAGCTCGCAGGTTTCGTGCGTCGGTGCGGTCCTCGCGTCGTGCTTGCGGTCAGAGATTCATCTTGCAATGTCAACACGATGACGACAATAATTGTTTAAATTGCGCCGGCGAAAAGCATCGTCTCCCCCGATGCACTCGGATATCTTTCGGCGCGCGCGTGCTGCTTCGATCGCGTTTCGACGACGAAACGTGGCCCAACTTTTTCGGCTGCGACGATGCGCGCGATTTACCTTTCCTTCGCCGGTCGCGGACAAATTCGCGCAGCAAGCAGGAAAAGTAGGCGATAGATACACCTTTTGTGCGCGCAATTTGTCAATGCCCGCTTAGAGAGAGAGCTCAGCCATCACTAGCAGCCATCAAGCGATGACTCGTTAATGAAGTGTAAAGTACACAGAAACGAGGAGTGTATGTAGTTTGAAATGCATGCATGATTCGATACGAACCAATAGCACTATTAACGCATCGCGGATAGTTTTGCATGCGCACTTGGCAATGAATTGATTTCGTTTCGTTCTGCTGAATAATTGCTGGAAATTCCACGCCTCGCGAAGATTTCTTCACTTATTTGTTGTGGTAATATTTAAAGTTCAAAAGTTGTTGACAAAAATTCATCAATTCCTTGAATTGATTGTGGGATCGATTACTAATAATAGAAATATTCAAATGTTGTTTTAGTCCGGTTCTGTTTTTTATTTACGTTTTTGTTAGCATCCTTATATGCAAATTACTTAATTGGTGGGAGGAATTTACATGATTTAAGTGCTCATTATAAATTGGCACTTATTAACTCGCAATATTTATAAACCTTATAGGATATTCCAATCATACAACGAATTTTATTTCATTATAATTGTCCTGCGGCATTTTATTGCGCATGGTAACTGCAATTGTGTAATTAATCCCACAAAATATCTGATATTCCATGTTCTTGGAAATTGTTTATTCCAGCTTATTTCACTTGAAGACTGGGATTTGTACGTTTTCGCAAAAAACTTGGTGCTCATTGAACCATTTCATTGACGTGTTGTTATTTTTACGCGTTTCGGTCTGCGGATTTTAAACCGACCTTTTCTCGTGACATTCTTGTAAAATTAATTATCAACGCATCGATGGCTACCGGAACAGAACTCTTTGACTTCAAAGATTCCGATATTTCAATTACCTTATGATTTGCTTATTTGCTTATGATTTGCTGGTACAATTTGTTAATAGTAGTATCCGTTTAATAAATTACATGTTAGAGCTTCTACGAATGCAGATTATGTCACTGTAGATTTGACCTCATGAGAGCATTTTGTATCTCCTGCATTTTATGTAATAAAGGCCCACACAACAGGTCTTTCTCATCTTCATTTTGGAATTCCCAAGACGTCCGGTCATAATAAAAGCGAACAAGTCGAAGGGTTCAAGACCAAAACCAGATTTTGCAACCAAAAAAAATGATAGGGCGTTGCTTCTCAAAATGCCTCAAGCAAAATGAAATTAACACTTTATGTTCAACGGGGAATTCCAATCATTACATCTGTGTTCCTCTACCATCAATTTGAAGCCTTGGACCTCTCTAACCATTACATGCTTGACCAGATTTAATCCAGCGCTGAGTATTCTGAAAATTAGACTCACATCTCATTATTTTGTAATTATCTGTTATCTGTGAACTGAAAGAGTCTGCTCAATATACTCGGTTTGTTTATCGCATTTAGTACGACTCAAATCATCGCTATTGTTGGGGATTAAAGTGCAAACCTCATCAACAATGTACCAGTTTAGTGATAGGCTTACTGCAATTACAATTTTGTCGGTTCTGATTTTGGGGATTCATTGTGATGAGACATGTTCGGGTATGCGATCGTTGCGAATATCGGATTCTTCCTGTCATGCCATCCTGAGGGTCCCATTGGATGGTTCAGGAATTTACAACGCATTTTTGAATGCTTCAAAGTTCTGGTACACCAAAGGAGGAGTATGAGTTTCTTGATGGCTGCAATACTTACTTGTAAATATAAAGAGGGATTTCTAGAATTGGAGTATCAACGTTGAAAATGAAGAAGCCATCAAGGATGGATCAGATGACCATATCGTCTATGTGATAACACATACGAATTGTGAAAGTTATCCAATGGTGACAAAACTTGTAATTAATGATAAGGTTCTTTGTGAGAATACCCCGTTACAAGGTTTGTATCAACTCAGATAACTAAGGACTACTAACAATACAAACACACGTAGGATACAAACAAAAATTTTGGTATTATTTTTCTAGTAAAAGTTGGTGCAGGTGTAACTTTTGTAACTTACAAGGCCGTTCATATCGGTAAAAAGAAGGTGAGTTAACTACAAAAATCATACAACCACTGAATATGTTTAATTTCCAGGAAGTATTCCATGGGGTTGCCCGAATTGGGCATTTTCCCACAGACAGTGCAGAAAGCAGTAACAATGTGTTACAAGCCCCACGAGCCAGCACCGACTCCTGCGGGTTTTCCAACATACCATTAATCCGTGGAGGCAACCTCGTCCAAACTGGAGAATTCCCCTGGCTGGGTGCCCTCTTCCTGGACAACAATACAACAAAACCCGTGTATCTCTGCACCGTCAATCTGGTTACCAAACAGCACGCCCTCACAGCTGCCCATTGCGTCCATCTTCATGAAACCACACCATCAAGGTATAAGTTGGTCTTCTATCATGTCGACGTCAAGCAATGGCATTACACCTACATCAAGAAGATCACGGTGCATCAGAATTATACTCCGGGAATACCAACGCATGATGTGGCCGTTCTGGAGTTGGTCACCTGGGGTCAATCGGTGCCTACACCCATATGCCTCTGGCAGGGCATTTACCCAACGCCCACGGATGGGACCGTTTCTGGGTATGGGCCGAGATACACCCAGTTGCGCAAAATCAAGATACCCATCGTTGAGTTGGAATCGTGTCGTGGGTCCCATAAGCAATTCCATGATCTCACCTCGGAGTTCACTTTCTGCGCAGGGAATAGGGATGATCAAGGGCCATGCTTGGGTGATAGTGGTTCAGGATTTATGCAATGGATGGGCGGGAGATACTATTTGCGCGGTTTGGTCTCTTCCAGTTTGTCGTTGAATGGGGATTGTAATCTGAAGCAGTATGTTATCTTTGTTGATTTGGCAATGGAGAGGAGTTGGCTTGGAGGAATCATCGAAAATTACGTGTAGAAAAAACTTGCGAAAACTATTGACGTTAAGTTTGAAAGTTTGAAGGTATGTAAATAAATATTTATGTATTCAATGATTGGGGTTTTCCATTGTTGAGGACTTTTTTTGTGGAAACTGGGAGTTTTTTTCACAACAATGCTGGTGTTTTAAATTTGGGAATTGTTATTTTGTAAAGAAATCCTGGTGACCATTGAAGCAGCAATTTTCTACATCCTACTTTTTATTGTTTTTGAGGTATCCACTAAAGTAATTACTGAATTTTTAATAGTACTAATATACTAATAACTTAATTAGTTTTGATTCAAAAGAAGAAATTCGTAACTAAATCCATAGATGTCGATAGTAGTTCTATTCTGGAATATATTTGCAATGTTATTGTTATTTAAAAGAATTTCGCGTTTTATCATTGTACACTCGACCTTTCATTAAAGATTTCAGCAGATTTCTCATTTCACAGTCACATTGAAATCAGTGAAGTGGTTTTACGAAGTCAATTGTTAAATTTATTACTGCTACGATTCAAAATGATTTTACCATTAAATTTTCTCGGAAAAGGATATTTCCCGTCTTCATCATTTAAATAAATGTGAGTATATGTTTATAATATTGAAGTACATTTCCAAAATTGGTAACTGAGAAATCATTTTTAAACCTTCCAATTTGAGAACGTCCAGACTTGGTTATTTAATAAAATCACAACCGCATTTCTTCGCTCCAACGTAATAAACATAAAACAATAATGTTATTAAACTTTATACAAATACTTGTAAATAATTTATGAGCAACCAATCGCCTCCAGCATGCATGCCAGAAACTCATCTTCGCCCAAACAAATTGTACGCAATTGACGACTGTTCAAGCTGTTTTTTCTGAATGTTGACGTGCAACAAACACTCGAAAACCTCTCTGTGAGTATTCTATTTGCCAAAACAAAAGCCCACGAATCAGACAACCAAATTTCAGTTGTGCCTCACGACGACGACAACAACGATGATGATATTTCCTGCGGTTTTTGCGACACGAATTAAATCACCGTGCACAATTTTAGTTTCGTGAGGCATTTTTATATTTGCCTACAGACTTTAATCATTCATTTAATCCTATACATCGTATGTACTAATTTTTAGGTTTCCAAATCAAGAATAATGTTTGTGTAGAACAGACCTAAACTTGTGCATCAAAATTTGTTAAAATAATAGTTCAAGTGTTGCAATGGGTGCTAAAATGAAGAACAAAAGTATCAACAAGTTTCTTGTAATAGTTTACACTTGTTTCATAAACTTTAAAATCGTAAATGGGGACCAAACTTGTTCGGGTCTTCGAACACTACGAAGATCAGGATGCACCAACGATGTAATCCTCAAGATTCCTTCCGATGGATCTGGAGTATATCATTTCGTGTTGAATGCATCGATTCAAACATATTCAAACACTGTAAGTTACAATCCAATTTAGTAATGTAACTACGATTTTTTAAATTCTTTTCCTGGATTTCTTGGATAGAATATGGATGTTCAACTTCAGAACAAGCAAGCTGTCAAGGATGGGACCACTGCTTACCTTACTTATGTTGTAAGACATCCCACTTGTCGTCAATATCCAAGAGTGACTCGTTTGGAATTTAATGGACAAGTTTTGTGCAGAAATCCTCCTTATGATGGTTTGTCATCGGTTTTGGTAAGAAACCATTTTTGAAATCTATCTTTTTAGTTAGCAATGGATTGCCTGCCACTCAACTCTACTTTACCAGCACCCATTATGGTAAAAGAAGACGAGTTATCAGCAATTCTCAAACTTTCAACAATGGTCAATTGGTTCAACAACAATTTATGATACCCACAAGGAATAAGTAAGTCAAATATGTGGTTATTTGTTGGTTCACTAACTTGTTGACTCATACAAAACCACACAAAACCACAGAGCAACAAAGTGGAAGTAATTTTGGGTGGGATTTTGTGCTTTTCCTGAGGCCAAGGATCCCATTATGAAAATAAGAGTGCAGATAATTCTGAACGAAATTCCAACGGGATTTTTCCAATTGGAATACAGTTCTTCAATTTTCAAAAACATCTAAAATGGTAACTTCTGAAGTCAAGATAGACACTGAAGAAATTATATCATTTCTTGCCTTGAAGTTTGAAATTTGAAATTTGCAATTATTACATCAGTTGTAAACGAGGTTTAACTGTAGAAGAAAATGGAGGGATTTGTCTGGGTAATTCCAACCACAATGCTAAACTGATTAATGATTTATGCATGTCTACTAATCGCATATGATTGCTCGTATAAATTAGTACATTACTCGACTCGAAAGACGTACTACCAAGAGATAAACGTGTTCGCACTCACTTCGATTCAGTATCGTAATTGTATTCCGGTTTTTTTCATCATTTATCATTGTTATTTTTCATACTTAAGCAGCACTTTTATCATATCATCTCGGAGAGCCATGAACCGAGTTTGCAGCTCATCCATGTCAGTTCGTTGATTACCACCACACGATCAACATCAACACCAGAAACATTCAAACATAATTTCATCGCAATAATGAGTACTTGAACTTCTGATCGTTTGTGCGAAAGATACAATCAATTTATTGGATGCTGTTTTCCGTTTTGTTTGGCGCGTGCAAACAAGTTTTTATGACTATGTTACCTGAAGTTATTTGAATTGTGCGTCAAGTTGTGTAATCGATTGAGCCGCTAATTTTGGATTTTAATAACAATGTGCAAATTTAGTGTGGGCGATTTTGCGTGTTTAATACCTATCTGCTTAAGTTTAGTGTCTACCGTGAGTGGAGATGAGACTTGTTCAGGAATGCGCACTTTGAGGAAGTCAGCTTGTTCATATGATGTCTTGTTGAATATTCCTTCGGATGGTTCCGGGACTTATAACTTCGTTCTGAATGCATCAATGCCCATCTATTCAAATGAGGTATGATAACTGACTTTCAAAGATTTTAAAAGGATATCATAATCAATTTCTGAAATCTCTTGAAGTTTCCTGTTATGATTCAAAATCAGTGGATCTATAAGTTAATGATGATTAATATTCTAAATTTGAAGTATCACACAGGATATGAAATAATTTTCGATTGTGACATCACTTTTGTTCGTTTAACCATTTCACTTTTCAATGCTGATTTTAATTTTGTTTCAAATAGGATATTTTAGGAAATGACAAACTTTGAAAGTAAACATTTTGATAACATCCATCTTCTAACATCATCAAGTCCACAAACAAACAACAACAAATATTTCCTACAACTTCTTGAAATAACTTTTTGCATTTTTCAGAATCTGCATGTACGTCTTGAAAATGAAAACGCGGTTAAAGATGGCAGTGCAAATCATCTCACCTACGCCATATCACATCCAAATTGCGGAAGTTATCCACTAGTCACCAGACTGGAATTCAACGGACGCGTAATCTGTGTGAATGAACCATATCGAGGTTTGTTCAATCATCATCAACAAATTATCTCTCACAACTCTATCACAAATTTCAGCCAAGCCAGGACAAGCTGCAACGCAATTGTACTTTCAAAGTACGCATCATGGCGCCCAAAGACCCAAAAATAACGGCAACAACTTCTTCAACTTCAATCAGTTTACCAAAGACTTTACGAACTTCTTCAACGGTCAGAACTTCTTCGGCGGACAGACAACTCCAATGCCAGTACAAAATCAACAGCCCGGATTCTTCCTACAATTTGGAGCACCAAATCCAAATAATCCATTCCTTCAAAACCTTGGACCTCAAAATACTTTAACAACCCCAAAAGCAACAACAACAACAACCGCCACAACGACAACAAGACGACCAAGACCTGCAATTTCCGTGCAACATTCAGCTGAGAATTTGTGTGGATATTCAACGACTCCTTTGATCCAAGGAGGTGATAACGTTCAACCTGGTGAATACACCTGGTTAGGTGCGTTATTCACCCTGAATAGGAACAAACTTAATTACATTTGCACCGTTAATTTGATTTCTGCACGGCATGTTCTAACAGGTAAATTTTTGCCGTTATTATTTTCAGGTATAATATTTGTATTTATTGTAGCTGCACATTGCGTTATTGATAATCAGTACAAACCAAACATTTACCGGATTGTTTTCGGGCACTTGCCGGAAGAAGAACGAGAATACTTGCGAATATCTGCAATAGAGATACATCCAGAGTATGTTAAGACGAATACGACTCATGATGCAGCTGTGATGACCATTGCTGGTCCTGTAATTGACAATTTTCCGAAACCCATCTGCGTCTGGCAGAGTACATTGACTAGAATACCAGGATCAGGATTGATCGCTGGATTTGGACCGGATTACACATCTTTTCGTAAAGTATTGTTCCCCATTGTTACACAGGAAGAATGTCGTGGAAGTCACATTCAATTCCACTATGTGACATCAGATTTTACGTTTTGTGCGGGCACCCGTGACCGACGAGGTCCTTGCTTGGGCGACAGTGGTGCAGGATTCATGCAGTACATAGGCCAGCAATATTTTCTGCGCGGTTTGGTCTCGCATAGTTTGAGTGCAAACAATAACTGCAATCTCGAAGAATATGTTATTTTTACAGACCTAGCTAAAGAAACAAATTGGTTACAACGAGTACTCGTTAAATGATCGCTAATTTCAGAATTTGTCAGAATCAACCGTGGTTAACATAAATTTCAAGAGGATTTCCTGTGAAAACCCTAAACAATATTTTATTATATTTATATACAAGGACATTTAACAATGGAAATCACGCCTCGTATTGACCAATACATAAAGACGCATTTGTACCTCCAAAACCGAAAGCATTCTTCAACGCAATCCTGCGTTTCGTACTATTCCATTGCTGCTTGACTTTTGGTACTAAATTAAGTTCATCTTCATCCTGCTCATCCAAATTAACCGTTGGAGGATAGACGCCCTCCTCGACGCTTTTAACAGTGAAAACAGCCTCCAGGTTCCCTGCAGCACCCAATAAATGACCATGAGCGCCCTTTGTTGATGAAACAGCAATATTTTTGTAATTATCGTTTAAAACTTTTTTAATTGCTTTAGTTTCAATGGTGTCCCCTAGAGGCGTTGATGTCGCATGTGCATTAACATATCCCACATCCTTACTGGTTAATTTTGCATCCTGCAAAGCCCTACGCATTGCAAGCATGGCACCAGCCCCATCAGAACTAGGAGCTGTTAAATGGGAAGCATCTCCAGAGAGCCCATAGCCAAGAATCTCCGCATAAATGCGCACTCCACGTTGTTTAGCTTGTTCTAGCTCTTCAAGGATTAGGATTGCGCTCCCTTCGCCCATTACGAAGCCATCCCGTTTCTTATCAAACGGTCGGGATGCCTTTTCGGGCTCATCGTTGAAGGACGTGCACAAAGCACGCAGCCGACAAAATCCAGCAATAGATAAAGGTGATATCGAAGCTTCTGCGCCCCCGCAGATCATTATATTTGCATCTCCGTTACGAATGAAACGGAAGGAGTCGCCAATTGCATGAGCACCAGTTGCGCAAGCCGTGCTTACGGAATGGTTTGGGCCCCGTAAACCGTACTTTATACTGATTTGTCCTGCAGCCATATTAGCCAAAATTCGAGGCACGAAGAACGGGCTCACTTGGCGGTATGATTTACTGAGAGCTGTATGCGTGTCGCAGATATCTTGAAGATCTACCATGCCCATTCCTACAGCGACGCCACTTGACTCTTTGTACTCATCTGGAAGGGTTGAAAGTTTAGCATCATTGAGTGCTTCTTTGGTTGCTAGCAGAGCGTACGCTGTCGCTGGACTTATAGCTTTTAATTCGCTCTTAGGAAAGTGGTCCTCGAGGTTGAGGCGTTTACCATCTACCTTTATTGTGCCTGCAATTCGGCAGGGAAGGCCGTCGTAATGGGGCCCATCCAATTTGGATATTGCAGTTTTCCCATTGATTATATTTAACCAGGATTCATGCAGATTATTTCCAATTGGCGATAAAACGCCCATTCCAGTTACAACAACTCGTCTTTGCATTATTTTTCGTTTAAAACTCTGAGCAACAAAAAGTGAGGTTATGCAAACTTCTAAAACATTTTAAAGTTGAATAATTAAAGGAAATATAAGAGATTATGCTAAAACTAATTAGTACTTACAATAACATTATCTATTAAGCAAGTTTTTTGGAAAATTATCAAATTTTGAATCTTGATGGGAAAGATGAACAGTAAAAAGATAAACAGATGATTGAATGCAATCAGCGCCCTCAGTGTCTAATGCAAAATGCAAATGAACATCTCGTGGAGGGAGTAAAGTCTCACTTTATTCCCTCCGCGGAACATCTGACGAACGAGACCAAACGGAACAAATTTGTTCATTTTCTCGTTAGACGTTTATTACTCTTTCTAATGAGTTATTTACATGGTGATTTAGTGAAATGTAGTAATTCTTATCATCATCCATTCAGGAGTATTGGGAGCACCAGATAAAGAAGGCGGAAATGTTATCGTTATAGTGCTAGTGCTTCACGAAAATGAAGAGTCTCTATCGCCTTGGTTTTTCAACATATCTAAAATGGAAGTGAATCCATTGAGTATAATCTTGGTGAAGTCTGATAGTAAGGGTGCTCGATTGCTCTTTCGATACCCGTATCACAAACCTGAGACCACAGAACCAGCAAACACTAGAAGAAAAAATCCATATACATTGGCTGTGGCTGAGGAACTATTGCTTCAAAGTCCTCCACAAAGAACTTCCAATGTGTCCAGAGGCCACTTGACTGGATTCACAGATGATGTACTTTCTTCACTTTTCGCCGTGAAACCGGAGTTGTGTAAGCGAAAATTTGAGTTGAAAGTTAATGATGTGAGGTTTGTGAGCCATCCCACAAAGTTGCAACTGCAGAATAAGAAACATGATGAATCTGGGTTATTAATTAATATTGTATTTGCACTGCAAGCATTAGCAACAAATTCAGTTGGTAAATATAGAAATCAAGTTTCTATGGCATTACTATATCTTTTGTTTTTCAGTCAATTGCTATCATGATCTCAGCAAACGAATGGGCATTTTACTGGAGCATGAAGAACGTCGTTGCGGCTACATCAATAAGGAGCTTCAGATTATGATGACTGCACATGATGATGGCTGTGCCACCAATCAAGAGGGCGTTTTCTCTATGATACTGGGAAAAAGTACCCTGGCAAAAAACATAAAGAAAATGTATGAGGATCTGTGCAATACAGGCTTGGTTAATATTAGGATAAACAATTGGATACCATTGAGCTTCTGCCTCCCACAAAAAGTCCATCAATGGCATCTTCGGGGGAAGTTAGTCGAACCCGAGGACATTCATCGTTGCATTCAAGCGCTTAAACCATATCATAGCATACTACTCTTATGTCCAGTTCAAATGATAGTTGACTTCATTTCGCTGGATGGTTCGCCTAGTCTACATCGAATGCTTTCGCAATATTCACCTTTGAAAAACCTTCAAACGTTAGCTGCAGACGCTGATTTAGAGCTTTCACATGTAAGTTACTAAAATCCCCTTATAGCAAATCATAAAACGTTGTTTATATTCTTAGATTTTCGACTTAACATCGCATCTTGTCTACTGGGCGAAAGCAACAATAATCTATCCAATCTGCTCAACGAACAAATACGTCATTGCACCAGATGCGCCCCTCAGTTTGAATTCGCCGCTTCTGGACCGCTTCAGCGACACATTCCCAAATTCGAACTTAATCCGTGTCATCAGTGATTTCTCATTGCCAACGTCGCTCGGCCAGAAATGTTCACCATTGTACAGCCCCACACAGCAGTCATTGCTGGTTCCAATGATTATTTGGATGCTGCAGCATCATCTGCTGCTGCAATTGCACACGTACATTCAATATTTACCAACGGATCAGAGCGAGCAGTCGTACAAAAGTGGTAATATCAATGTGCAGCAAACACCGCGAATGCCTCGTGTGCGCACAGAATCTGAGAGTGGCACCTCGACGATGTCCGATGGCTTCACAGACGCTAATAATAAATACGACAGTTTTCCGTTACTCGAAGATGATAAGTCAGAGTTTCGCGAGGAGCTCCTGCTTGATTTCTCTGACGAGGAGCGCAACGTCATCTTCAAAGTGTCGAATTCGAACAGCGACGAAGACTTGAAACTTTTCGCGCGGCTGTGTCGCAAGAACTATTTCCAAGGAAATCACCACGTCGAGGAGATCATGTACCTGGAGAACTTGACGCGCAGCCAACTGCTGCAACTCCTTGATAAGTTCCGTGATGTGCTCATCACCTACGAAACCGAGGATCCGACGATCGCCATGTTCTCCTGCTCGTCGTAGCGCTGTGAGGGACGCCACCAGAGGCTTGCTTTGATAATAGTCATACAGATAAGAGGAATATTTATATGAAATGTAAGTAATTCGACCATTAGTCAAAATAATGCATTTCGTGAACGCACCAGAGATTGAAAGCGGATGGAGAATGGTTTTTTAACAATGCAAAAACGTGCTGCACAAAGGCGCTGAATTAATAATATAATTAAGTAGCTACTCGGAATAATATTTACAAAGACCTAACGAGGTATGTACAGTGATTATACAAATTGAGGGCGTGCTTGCGCGTTCGCGTTCTCTCACAACATAATTAACCGATACGATTATTAGTTTTCTTGAGCTAGATGATGCTGTTGCAATTGCTGCTGCTGCTGAAGCATTTCGCGTCGTTGCTGTTTCTTCTTGCGGCAGTCCGGGCAGAACCACTGCCCCTTTGGGGGCACCATGATACCGACGCACTCGAAATGGAACCATTCGATGGCGCAGTCGTCCGAATCGCAGCCTATCATCTCGGAGACTTCGTCGTAGGGACACCGGCAGTAGCAGTACAGCGCCGGTTGGTTGGGCTTGGGCGGTGGTGGCTGGTGCGGCGTCGGCATCGGCTCGTCGACGTCGCTGCTGGTGGCCGAATCGCTGCCGGAATCGTCGGCCAGCGGACCTGGAGGTAGAGCTGGTGCAGGCTGAGGAGGCGGTCGTTTAGCGCGGGGTTTCGGAGGCGCTCGGTTGCGTTTGGGTAGTACGAAGCGTAACGGCTGGACGCGCATCTCGTTCGCCTTGCCTGAAACGCGGATGGAGATGGGATCGACCGTTGGCGTGCTGTTCGTGGTTTTGATGGTAATTGGCGGTACGGTGAGTGCGGCTTTCGGCGTCGGTAAATCCACCTAAAATCAACGATTATTTAATATTTTGTAGGAGATTACGTGAAGAGATGGATGTACCTTGCGGAATTTAATTGCTGGCGTGGTGACATTCTTTTCGCCTTCTTCGTCGCTGGAATAGCCGTAGAATTTGTTCGGCACTCGTCGTCGTTTGGATGCGCGCGTACCGCTCTCGCCGCCATCACCGCCGGGCTGCTGTAATGGTAACGTTGGCGTATGTGCAAGCGGTAAATTGTTGGCGTGGTTGTTTACCAGCGGGCTGTTGTATGAGGGCGTTACACTGGGTGAGTTCTTTGGTATCGTCAGAGTCAATGGGGCTACAGTGGGATGATGGTAGACGGACGCAACTGGAATGTTGGGTTTGGTTTCGCTGCGTTTCTTTTTCTTCTTCTTTTTCTTGTTTTTCGACTTCTTACGCGTGTGCGTATCAGTGGCCGCAGCCGCTGCTGCCGCCGCCGCGACGACTTCCTCGGGCAAACTTGGTGTGGCCGGTCGACTATCTATCATCGAACCATTAATATACGGCCCCAAGGCGGCCAACTGCATCAGCTTCTCCTTCTTTTCAGCTAGTAATTTATTGGCTAATTTCTGAGGCTCCTTATCATAGAAGTCCTCGTCAGTATCACTTTCAGTGGTATCCAGGTCAGACTCCTCGATGCGTAATTCTTTCGGTGATTTCGGAGCCGCTTTTGCTTGTTCCTTCGCTGTTGCAGTTTCAGATTTCGCTCGTTGCGGTTCCCCTTTTCCATTTTCGGCAGTCGTTGTAGTAGCCGCTTTGGGTTTACGCCCACGTCGTTTCTCCCGACGCACTTGCTGATTACGCCGACCTTCTTCACTGGAACTATCTGATTCGGAACTGTCTGAACTAGAGCTTGACGAATCCGAACTCGAACTACACGAGCAATTCGAACCGCACGTGCAACTTGACGAATCACTATCCGAACTACTTGCGTTCGAATCGTTGGTGTTGGGTGCTTCTTTTTGAGCGACAACAGGAATTATCGCTTCCTTCTGAGGTGGTTGAGGGGTTTCTTCAGGCTTTTTAGTTTCTGTACAATAATCATGATCGGCGCTCTTTTCCAGAGGCTCCTGACTAAGAGGTGGCTCCACGCCGGGAATACCTTCGTGCTCGTTAAGCGTATCAGTTGTCCGCGGACAATAATCGTGATCTCGCAGTGCTTCTTCGAGCGTAAGCACTGGAGGAATATCTGTGAGGATATCCGGAATGTCGTCTTCGGGTTTACCAACATCACTGAGAATGTTTTTGGCGATGTTCGCCTGATAATTTTTGAAATTATCCCAAATATCCAACACTTGTGTCGATTCATTCGTTTGTTGATCATCGAACGGTTGCAATTCATTGCAGATCTGATCCAAACCATCCGGTATATCCAGGATATCATCACGTGATGTCTCCAGCAATTCTTCCGGTTGATTATCCGGTTTGGTTGTTTTCGTTGACTTGGTGGATTCATCCTCCGAATCACTGTCACTCTCAGATAAATTCAATTCGGGCAAATCGTAGACGTCCACTTTCGGCTTGGGTTTTTCCTCTTCTTTCGGTGGTTGTTCCTCCGAAGACTTAACTTCATTAGGTTTTTCTTGCTCTGCAAAATCGAAAATAAGTTCGTGCTACAAACAAATTTCAATCGCAACATACCTAGCTTCTCGGGGACGACTTCCTGGACGATAATCTCCTCCTCTTCGTCCTCCTCCTTGGACTCGTCATTTGGATTTCGATGGCGTGCCAAATGCTTCGTAAGTAGCTTCTTCGAGATGAATTTCTCAGTGCAGCCTTCTTCAATACACGCATGCGGGAATTCCTCCGCGTGCAGCCGTTTGTGCACCATGAGACGTGACGCCCGGCTGAACGTCAACGTGCACAAATCGCACGCGAAACTAATGGGTGGCATGCAAAAATGATAGACGTGCGGCCACTTCTTCTGCAAGCACTTTTTGCATTCGACACTTTCAGTTCCGTGCTTCCAGAAGAGATGCTTTGTGATGTCTGGTTTATTCCGGTACGCGATGCCACATCGGTAGCATAAGTGGTGCAGTTTATGCTTCCACACGTGGCTCGAGAGTCGGCTTTGATTGTGACACATTTCGAGACATACGTCACAGGCGTGGTGCTTTTTCCTGAGATGCACCATCAGACGAAACGCTGAGGGCAAGCTGTCGCTAACGCACATACAACAACGAAATTGGACATCGCGTCCAGACGAGTAAACCCCTGGACAGAGATGACAAATAAGCTCGCTGTAGCTGTAGAAACTCGTCTTGCACATGATGCATAACAGCAACGCTTTGGCGTGCAACTTCCGGTTGTGCACGTAGAGCTCTTTGTGCACGGTGGACGAGTATCGACATTGGAAGCATTCGAATACGTGCGAAAACGTGATGCCGCCCTCTGAGGTATTGGTGTCTTCGAGATTAAAGTACAATTGATCCAGCTCATCGAGACATTCCTGGATGCGTGTATTAAAGCTTTCGGGGATGAGTTCCTCGGCCGTTATTGACTTGACGATGGCCGAATAGCGATGCTCGGCGATGGCATGCAAACCGAGCTGTTTGCCGTTTACCGAGATCTTTCGAGCGTGATTGCAGTAGAGACAAGTGGGGATCGTAGCCTGCAGGCATTTCTGCAGCAATAATTTAATATCGAATTTGTCTAGGGGTTGCTCCAGCTCGATCTCGTTGATGACGACATCGGAGCCGGCGGTTGGCACTGTTGTTGACTTTTCGTCGCTGTTTTCGACGCCCACTTCCTCCGGGTCGATATGTTGAGAAATATCACTTGATTCCTGAACGGTTTCGACATCGAGATGCTCATCTTCAGGTTGTACTACTTCTGCATTCGAGACTTCCTCCTTCTCTGGTTGATTATCACCGTTTTCCTTCTCGATCTCCACGGTGAGCTTCTCACTGTCCTCGCTCTGATATTCATCCTCCTCGTTGTCGTTCTCCTCCTCGGGCTTTTCCCCATCCTCCTCCTCGTCGTCTTCGTTTTCTTTAGGGGTGTACGCCGGCAATTTCAGCTTGAGCGTTACTTTAGGAACTTTTCTCTCATCTCCAGGTTCATGCGGAGACATCGGTGGAGCTGGCGCTTCCTCCTCAGACTCATCCACGTGCATTCGCTCTTCGTCATTATCAGCTACATCATCTAAAAACAAACAAGCTGTAATCCAACTGTTACTAAATTATTATAATGTGATACCTTCATACTCCTCGTCAGGGAAACCTAGAAAACCATCAGAAATATCCATGGAGGACAGCTCCGCGCCTTCCGGTTTATAACTCGGTCTAACATCGTTATCACTAATGGTAGTCTCATCCTGGCTGGCAATCTGCACGATGCCTGTGACGGACATCTCGCCATCCTTGGTACTCGTTTCGATGACGAGCTGATTGGTGGTGACCTGGACGTCCTCCTGGGCGCGCTCGACGCCGCCATCCGCGAATGGCGCATTCTGTGCATCGTTGCTGTCGCATATTGCGCGGTCAGCGTGGTCGTCGCTGATGCACATGTGCTGCGTAACGTCGTCCTGCTCGTTGAACACGGTCTGACAATCGCAGCACGTCAGAAAGCACGGCTGCTGTTTATGCGCGTCGAAGAAGTCACTGGCGGTCGCGTGCCGCTGCGGCGCGCAATTGTGCTTCGCGACGAGATGCAAGGACAGCTTCTCGGCGTGCGGGAACATCCCCAAGCAGTACAAGCAAATGAAGCGTTTATGCACTTCGCGCATATGTAGGAACAGGTTCCAGTTTTCGTAGTACGTACCGCACGCCGAGCACAAGAACACTTTTCGCGTCACCTTGAAGTTGGTGGAATTATTCGAACTGGCTGGCGGCTGCGATGTCGGCGCCACGACCGCCACCGCCGTGCAGTTAACCAGGTGTTCATTGAGCAGTTGCAGTGATTCAAAACCAGCTGAACCACACTTGGAGCACTTGAATTGCACCGTCGGTTGCAGCCCCAGGTACTGGGCATACTCGCGCAGCTTTGGTTTGCCGTTTTTGCGCACCTTCTTCGCATAGCGATTGCCGACCTTCTTCAGCGACAATTTAGGGATGCCCTCCTCGGCGTCTGCTGTGGCGTCGGCGATGGCTTCTGATGCTTTTGGCTTGTAGTGGTTGGTAAGTTCAAAGATGGACTCAGCGAAATATGGATTTGTGTGGTAGGGCTCCTCGTCGTCTTTCTTTTTCTTGCTCTTCAATCCTTCGCTGACGGACTCGTCGATTACTAAATTATCACAATCCGAGTTGCTCTTTTCGTTTTCGCTCTCCTGTAGATTGGCGGCAGGCAGGCATGCAGTCTCGCCGTTGACTTTCGTCGGCGACGACGAATTCTCAAGCGCTGGGAAATTCGCCATTGTAACATCACCATTACTCAGGTGCAGCTGGGGCGATAGAAGCGGCGGTGGCGATTGAAACGGTAATGATCTCTGACTGGGACCATCTTCCATGCCTTGGCTTGCATTAATACATCAAAACCTGGAAGCACAAATCAGGCATTAGCAATCAGTGACTGTTTTACACTAAATAAACGAAACGTTGTTTTTTTTGATTGAAGTATTATTGTTTGATGTGAGCTGACTACTATTTTTATATTCACATTTATAACAAATCTGGAGTGCTTGGTCTCATGATACCATTGGTGCATATACACTCGATAAGAGAAAACAAAACAATTTCACCCAGGCCAAGTACAAATAAGGTACAAATAGATGAAAGCATAAGCATCATATTCCAAATAGATATGCAGGCTACCTTGTTGGCCATTGTTTGGCAATAATTTGTTCACAATTTCAAGCTAAATTCAAGCTAGCGTCCAAACACACGCAGCAATAGGTTAACCCATTTGGTGCTTCATGGCAAATACATCAGAATGTAGCTCTTGGCGTGGAGAATACCTACAATGTGTGTCTGATACACGTTCGTCTGGAGTTGTTGTCCAACGCCAAGCATCACTCGCAGCTCCGTGGACGTCTCTTTCATGTGAATGCGTCGTTTGATCGCATCGGGGTGTACATGGATAATTCCCAATATAAGCACGATTCCCGCACGTTTCTTATCACAGGGCTTATCTACGCAATTAACGAACGAGCACTCGCGTGAATTTGGTGGCTGCACCACCGAGCACCGAATTCACAGCGAAAATAAATCTCCCCGCCTAAAAGGTTAGCAAAATGGCGATGGTGCTCCATCACCCAACAGCGTTCACCAAGGACTGGACGAAATTAATGTGCGAATACTGCCAGAAAGCGTTGCTGTAAAGCATTTCATAATATCATGCAATCATAAAATGCATCATGAGCCCTATTAGACAAACAGGTCCAACTCTATTATTTCATCCAGAAACCATCAAGAAATCTTAATAAATGGTTTTCCGTAATTCATGCATGCGGCCATCTTGTTGCCCAGCCGCTTGTCAACTTTCGACTCGTATTATTTATAACAATATGTTCGGAAGCGCTATTTTTTTCTAACAGTTCTAAAAAGGCATATCATTAGATTAGTAATAGGTTTTAGTGCCAAAAGTTTTAGGTAAATTGCATTAATAACTAAATATTTGATGTATGCAACACAATATACACAACAATAAAAATGTATGCATAAAGTCCAACAAGAAAATCACAATTATTTCAAATAGGTGAAGATTTTAACAGGAAATCCTACCAAAAACAATAGATTGCCTTGATTTTTTGGGCTTTTATTGTAAAAAAATTATGCTAAACTTTCCATAATAAATTTTGAACACATTCCTGTTAAATTCGGGAAACTTGAATAATTAAAATTATTCAACAGTCTACATTAGAATTAATGCACAAATTGCACCTGTAATAAATTACAATAACGAAATTCTAACGATTTAAATATATCGAGCGTTTCATGTGTTTGTTAAATATTAGATTATATGGCAACGAAAATCAGACTTATCGTTTAATCAACCAGTTGTTGGCCTCGTTGTATCTAACATTGTCTTCCTCAATAACTTACTTCTTCTGTTTTGTTGGTGTCGATGAGACAACATTCATTGACTTCCACATTGTGACATTTTCCTCCGTGGGTGAGATCGATTTTAATAAATTGCTAAAGTCGGGATTTGTTGTTCCAGTTTGGTAGCCAGATTCGGCCCCTGATTGACTATTCTGCGCGAGAACTTGCATTGCATATTCATCATCTTCAGAGCCACCATCATTGCCAAAGCTATCTGATAGCTTCTTTCGAAAAGACAGGTATGGCCGTTGTTTAGGGGTATTATTTTGAGACAAATCCATGCCTTCAACAGGCATTTCGTTCGGACGCTCAGAGGAAACTTGCTTGTACTCCAAATCCCAGTTGGCGGACGAGTTTGAATGAAATGAGTCTGAAAAATAGAGCCACAGCATGAATATTCTCTCTAATTTCTGGTTGGATGTGTGCTTACCCATTTCTTGCGAATTATTAGCTTTCTCGCTTATCGAAGTATTCGGTACGTTAAATGAATCATCAAACGACATGTGTTGACTAGATTCTTGCCGTTTCATAATCGGGAACGCCTTGGAACATATCGGAGATACATCACACAAATTCATCGTATCTAAGTTGCCTGGCGTACCAAACGTTCGTATATAAACACGCGATTTTCCACATGTAGCAGGCGAGTTTATCATGGGCGAAATAAACTTGTGCACCTCGATTGCTGGTCGGGGTTCATCACAACTTTCAACATGCTGAATCTCAACAGCTTCAAATAATTGCTTATATAATGCCCTTCTATCTGAAAGGTTGTCATGTGTATCTTGCTCTTGTTGTTGATCTTGAGTGAAATTAAAATAAGGTTGTAGTACTTTTTCCACTTCTGGAGGTAATATCGGCGGCAGTGATAGCACTGTCTGACTGGAGGAATCTCTGATTTGTATCACTGAAGTAGAATCACATTCATCATCATCTTGATCATGAAAATTGCTTATCAATGGTGTTGGAATGCATGGTTGCATTGGACTTGGTAGAATCTCTTTCATACTAAAGTAATTGTCAATTCGTGATTGCGTGATCATATCACAGTGGCCCTCAGACGTATCAAATTGCTGATTACCAGCATCTTCGTCAATCTCAGCCGGTTTCAATATCGATAGCTCATCAATAGTCCACTTAAAGCCCTGATTCTCTGCAGGTTGTTTCACTACAAATAATGATGGACTGCAAAATACGTCCATTAATAGATAATAGATAAACACAAAGTATATAATTGCTTTTAATAAGGTACTCACCTGGAAAAATTCTTGCCCAAGTGCTCTTGTAAATGTTTCTCGAACGGATTTTTGATCTTTGCAGGTCGAGAGAGTGGCGTTTTACAATGAGGTGATTGGTGTTGGGTTAAAAATCCCCGAAAGGAAATTGTATTCTTCGTTGGCGTTGAACAATTTTCCATATTTTCATTAACGGTTTGCATATTGGGTAAATTTTTGCTTCAGAACGGTTGATGGCCTAACGGCTACCTCATTTGAACACCAACTGATGAATGTGGAAGCAGAAAGCTGGCTAGTCAAAAAGCTTTCAGATATTGCACTTGACAGATTTGTGGAAAGAGGGATAGAAATATTAATTTGAATGTAAGGAATAAAGACGTATGCCTTTTTTCACAAGTATTAGGGGTCGCTGCAACTCGAAAATTAGCAGTCGGATTGTTTGCTATATCTTTTGAAATAAAAACTAAATTCATAATGAATTTGCTTGTAATTACTTATTCATAATGTATTTATGCCGCGGGTATTGTTTCTGTATCAATTCAAATTACATTTAATGAAATAAACACAGATAAATTATATACGTTAAGATAGGCAACCAACATAGCATTCAGAGGTAATCGCTTATGAAAGTTGAGACCATAGATGAGATGGTTGAGACGACACTAACCTAACAACTCTCACAAATAATTTTATCTAGCTGGAAATATGTAAACAAAGTGGGAAAAAGTTATTGTTAATAAAATGCGTAGTTGTTGTTTTCTTTGATTCAATAGTATAGTACAGTGGGTGCATTCATGGATGATGGTGTTCCGAAAAGAGGCCGCGGTCGTGGCCGTGGTGGTCGTGGACGAGGACGCGGTCGTGGCAGGGGCCGCGGTCGCGGTAAGAAAGCCATCAAGATCATTGAGAGTGATGAGGAAATCGATCAACCAAATGATTCCGTTGTAGAGGAACAAATTCAACAGTGCCCTGACAACGAAAATGTCGAAATTGCACCGACGGAAAGTAGGCCTTGTTTATTCATTTATTTTAATAGAAATTGACATTACAAGTTGTAACATGTATCAAAACTCATTTGCATTTGCACAGTTGATCTGGAGGCGGACATCTCTCAATTGGAGGCGCCTACATTCACAACCATCAATCGTGGACCACCTGAACCAATGCTGCGACTGGATTGGAGCTATAAGGTGAACTTGATGGGCGAGAAAGTTCTCAATCCAATGATCCATTGTTGTGATAAGTGTCTAAAGCCAATATTAATTTATGGACGCATGGTATGTACTCCCCATTTTATTTACTGTTGTGCAAACAGAATGAAGTCAATATTGCTTTTACAGATACCATGCAAACATGTCTTTTGCCTTGCATGTGGAAAGCAGGAGCAGAAGCAATGTCCGCGCTGCTTGGATAAGGTATCGCGTGTCGAGCAGACCGGACTCGGCACTGTCTTCATGTGTACGCATGGTGGCTCTCGGTACGGTTCGAACGGCTGTCGACGGACATATTTGTCGCAGCGTGACCTGCAGGCCCACATCAATCACCGGCACGTGACGACGATGCAGGTGGCGGCGCAAGCTGCCATCGAGCCGGTGGAGACCACTCAGCAGACGATGCGCAAGAGTGACCCACGTGGAGCGATCACGATCTCGACGAACGTGCGACAGCGGACAAATGCGGTGCCGCCAACGAGCGCTGGTGTACGAACGAACCTAATCACAGTGCCCATTCAGGACTCGGCGCCGTGTGAAAGCGTGCCGCCACCGCCGCCGCCCCAGCAGAACAACTACTACTACGCGCAACAATCGCAACAGAACTACAATCAAACACTGCCGCCCATGCACATCCCGCCGCCTCCACCGCAGCAGACCCAGTATTATCAGTATAATGCCGGGCCCGGCCAAAACTACTACAACAATCAGCCGCCACCGCCGCCCACGGCGAACTCGCAATATGCGCCACCTCCCAACGTGAACAATACGCAAGGCCGCCCTGGTCAATACGACTACTCAGCACCCCAACCGCAATGGACTAACAATCAGTACTACAGATAAGCGGCTAGACATACAGAGATAAAGAAGAGCGAAAGAAAAACAGATGGATAGTTTTAAAAAATAATCTAATTCATCAATATTAATTATTCTGTGTGGGGCAATTGTTTGCAACACACGCAGTTTATATACTTAAAAAATAATTAATTGTAAAGCCTAGAAAACTTAAACGACGGTATTTTGGGTTGCTTGCATTGCTGGTTGCTGCTGCTGTCCCTGGTTGCTGGTGTTACTGCTAGTTCCGGGCATTTCCGGTGATTTTGGTGTGGGATGCGTGGAAGGTTTTATCTTCGCCTTCGGTAGCAACGGTTGTCGGTCCTGATGGGACTTCGATAATCGTTCGCTGAGCGCCTTCAATGCAATTTGCCTAAAACACCGTCCACATAAGGTCATTCTATTATCTCAGTAATAAGTTGAGCGCTCTCTAATTACACAAAACCTGAACATGTAAATGTGAGCAAATCGAGTACGGTTTGTCAACAATTAGAGAGCATCTATTATGTGATAAGGGCGCTTACCGTCGTCGTTCCATGTCATGCTGGTCAACACCCGGGACGCTGACCGTAACGCCTGTTAGATTCGAGATGTCTAATCGCCGGATGACGCGCCGGCAGACGCCGATCCTGACGAGGGCCCCGTACACCGTATTGCTGACTACTGCAATCGGCGGCTGGATGACGTTCGGAAAGAAGCTGGCGAAGGTGAAGTAGTCGGCCATATCGCCCTGGCTGCCGTTGGTGTGTCTTTGGTAGAAGCGCAGATAGATCCAGCTGACTAGCAGCCCGCTGAGGAACATCGTCGGATAGGTGCCGTCCAGCAGACCCACCAGCCAAACAATCAACGTAAGAAAGAATACAATGAGTGGTACATTTCTATTGCTTAACTTGCCCAATGGCGTTTTTACTAGAACTAGGTCTGGCATGATCTGTTTGACCGCCACCGACACGCCAGCAATGTAGCCGGCCAGGCCGTGGATGTGCACGGTAAAGAGGAGATTCGTATCGAACGTGCACATGTAGAGGATGAAGTAAAATGCTGTACTGATTACAGCCACCCCCACATTGACAACAGCGAAGAATGTCATCATCTCTTGCTGCCCCCATAGCGGCTCAATCAGCTTGCCACACAGGCCAACGGTGACGATGTCGACGAGCACCTCCCAAAAGTGCAGCTCAAGGAAGCAAAACGTGAAAGCTGTCCACAGCCAGAATGAAGGGGGCATCAAATATCCAGGTGTCACCGATAACACATTGACTGCCTCTGCTGAAAATGATAGGCAGTAGCTGAATATTACCACACCACATATGAATTTCACTGAGGTGCTTGTGTTTCCTAAAAGTGCAGCAAACTGCTGCCTGATGTATGGAAAGTTTCTGTTTAATGTTCGAAATATTGACATTTTCTATGTTACATATATACAAGTGTTTGGTTATGTTTTGAAAAGTGACAAGTTGACTTAATCTAGGGAATAATTCCTAGCTCAGTGAAATGTTGGTATCACTTCGGTAAGTGGTGCTATGGTATTCTGTGGCTGGAGGGGTAAACTACCGTGGCGGGGGTAAAACAACACTACTCCCTCGCATGTATAGTCGGTCTGGTGCGAGTTGGTTTTATGAGCACGCTCTAGCCGGGAGTAACGTGCTACTTTATTCCCTCCTTTGTTATGTCGGGGTACCACTGTAGTTCGCGTTGACATGTTGAAACTGCGCCACTATCGTTTTCAGGTTACAATGTTCGATTAACAGTTTATGCCCTTAAATGTAACAAGTGAACAAATATCTCGTAATATAGACTTATTTTAAAATATTATACTGTTGGAGGATAAATTAGACGTTTGAGTAACTTGATTTAACGGTGCATATTTTAAAACCATCACCCAAAGCTGCATGCTCATGGTTCTCATTACGATGAATTCATTTCTATAAAGGTAACAGGTGAACAAACATTACATTTCTTGTTCCAGAACCTTTAAACATTTTAAGTCTGAAACTTATTTGTTCTTCTTCTGGATGTGAAGAGAATAAATATATCTGTAAATGTGGTGGGTGAGCATTGTAGTGAACATGATCATGTTGGAATATGTGAAACCAGCCTCTTGCATTGTCAAACAACTGCAGGTTCCCAAGATATTTGAGGCACTTTAGGCAACTTTGCACATTTCATTGCAATTATTGAGGTATTTTGTAAACAATTTATTCTTGTGCCCTCAATATATGAACACATATTTTATTATTTTTACAGAATCCGCAAATATGGCTGATCTTGCTATTGTATATTGGGGAAACTTTTGCAAGTGTTGGACATTTTGCTGCAAATATTAAGGTACTTCATAAACAATTCTTGAATTCTTGAATATTCATTATGTGAACATATCAATTATTATTTGTCTCCATTGCATGATGGAGGTACATTAGGCAGGTTGGACGTTTTGTTGCAGTTATTGAGGTATTTTGTAAACAATTTATTCTTTTGTATTTAATATGTGAACACATGTCTTATTGTTTTTATTTTTGCAGAATCTGTGATTGTGCTATTTTCCATTGCATGATGGAGATACGTTAGACAGGTTGGACATTTTACTGCAATTATTAAGGTATTTTGTAAACAATTCATTCTTGTATATTCAATATGAAAAAACATGTCTTATTATTTTTGTTTTCGCAGAATCTGCGAGTACGGATAGAGTCGCCATTGCATGATGGAGGAACTTTGAGCAGCGTCGGAAATTTTGCTGCAATTATCAAGGTATGTATTTAGCAAACAATCTATTCTTGTATATTCAAGAAACATTTCTCTTTTTATTTTTGCAGAATCGGCGAGTGTGGGTAGAGTCGCCTTTGCATGTGGAAGAACTTTGGGCAGCGTCAGACATTTTGCTGCAATTATCAAGGTATTTATTAAATAATTTATTCTTGTATATTCAATATGTGAACATATGTCTTATAATTTTTATTTTTACAGTTTCTGCGAGTGTGGCCAGCGTCGCCATTTCATGATGGAGATACTTTCGGCAGCGTTGGACATTTTGCTCCAATTATTCAGGTATTTTGTAAATAATTTATTCTTGTGTATTTGATATGTGTACACATGTATTATTATTTTCATGATGGAGTTACCGTTGACAGCATTGGACATTTTGCTCCAATTATTCAGGTATTTTGGAAACATTTTATTCTTGTGGATTCAATATGTGTACACATATATTATTACTTTTAATTATGCAGATTCTGTGAGTGTGGCTGGCGTTGCCATTTCATAATGGAGTTACTGTACACAGCATTGGACATTTTGCTCCAATTATTAAGGTATTTTGTAAACATTTTATTCTTATGGATTCAATATGTGTACACATGTATTATTATTTTTAATGTTGCAGATTCTGTGAGTGTGGCTGGCGTTGCCATTTCATGATGGAGTTACTGTAGGCAGCATTGGACATTTTGCTCCAATTATTCAGGTATTTTGTAAACATTTTATTCTTGTGGATTCAATATGTGTACACATGTATTATTATTTTTAATTTTGCAGATTCTGTGAGTGTGGCTGGCGTTGCCATTTCATGATGGAGTTACTGTAGGCAGCGTTGGACATTTTGCCGCGATTATTCAGGTATTTTGTTGACAATTTATTCTTGTGTATTCAATATGTGTATTTTTTAATTTTTGTAGATTCTGCGAGTGTGGCTAGCGTCGCCATTGTATGATGGAGGTAGTTTAGGCAGCGTTGGATATTTTGCGGCAATTATTCAGGTATTTTGCATGCAATTTATTCTTGTGT
>JARJDZ010000117.1:0-30137 GCA_030264555.1 Aleochara sp. GC000083
GATAAAAACGATATGAAATTCTTAAAATCGCTCGAGTTTTCAAAAATTTTCATATCTCCGAAACTACTGGACCGATTTTGATGATTCAAACGGCATTTATAGTATTTTGACGAAAAATTAACATTCGTTATGGTCCCAAAACTCTGCGGGTCTCGGAACTACCCGAACCAGAAAAATGGGGTCCTAAAAATGTAAAATTTACGCTTTTTTACCAATTAAACGATGATCTCTTTATTCACAGCTATGAAAGCAAAATAAAATAAGCAATTGAGTAATTAGTCTAAAAAAATAATATAATTCGGAATGAAACAGCATTAGTTGCCAGAAAAAATGGAAAAGCACCGTTGATTCACGCGCTTCAAAACCGTTTATAAAATCAAGTATTTGGGTGAATCGGTCGAGGCAGCTCATTAAAACGAAATGAATTTGAATTAAACACGCTCATTAACTTAACTGGGCTGTCGGATGCAAGATTAACGATCAGTGACAAAAAACGCATTGGAAAATCTTCGATACAAGAAACAAGTTTTCTACTTACGATTCTAAAATAACTGAATTACCTGCAACAACAACAACAACAACAAAATTACCCAAAATGACAATCATTGCAACCAAAAATTCTTACCTTTTAGCTATGAATCACTGATAATCCAAGTAAACAACAACAAAATATAATCCTTAAACTTTGAGCTGGGACTCTTTGAGGAAACACTAACACATTTTTTGCACAGATTGGTTCCACAAATTGGTTCGTCTTATTTTTGTTTATTAAGTCATTTCCATGCCAATTACGTTTAAAGATGAAATTTGAATGGTCTATTGCAGGCAAGAACGACACAAAAGTTTATCAACAATATGAGCGCGTGTTTGATGCGACCAAAAAAAAAACGAAGACGCGTCCGCGAAGTTTCCTTGCACGAGGTGCTCCACTCACTGTGGGGACCGGTTCGTGGAGAACAACAAGAAAGCACACCTCGTTGACGACGTCCAAGATACGTCACCAGCCAAAGAGAAAGACAAGTGGAGGAATCACATACCGATCCCCACAAAACGCGCCGGAGATTCTGTAATGAGACTTGTGCACAAACACACACACCACAGCGATATGCAATACTGACGATTGCGTGCAATTTATCGACTTAAAGCAACTTAAGTCGACTTACACGCATGCCCACAAGGTGCGAGTAGGCTAAGTCACTATTTGTCTAGCGACTTGGAAGAAACGCGTGCAAGAACGAAAATATACCGTATGCATTCCGTATACATCGTATACATAGAGTATGAAAGGTAGCAACGAGTGCTAAGTGCATAAGTAATGAGTACTTAGCGAGCGGCGAGTGAACGAAAGACATTCGCACTTTGTTTCGAACTTTTTCACTCGAATATCCGATTGCAACAAGCAACAGCAAGTGTACTCGCACTTAGTGTAATTGTGCGTGTAACTGGATACTCTTGACACGAGAAATGTTTGCCTTTCTTGATACTTTGGTCTAATTTTGATTGCAAACATTGAGACGTTACCTGAATTTTAATTTGCGCATTAACTTTCCACCAAATTTGTCTATACCAGAAAAAATGCTACAGATCTCTTTATTTATGAAATATCTCCATATAAATTTATCAAGGATTTTAGGAAATCTATCAACAACCAAAAAAATAATAATTTATTGAAAGGAAGAATCAGAAAAACCATGAAAGCAAAACTCCAGACACCAAACGAAAACGAATCGAAATTACTTACTTTTCGCCCAACTGTTACTTGCATTAAACCATAGATTCGCATCGTAATAATAACAACAATAATAACAGCATAATCGAACGCAATCGCTAAATGCATCTGCAACAATAGAATTCATTCCATCATCATTTCAAAAGGCGTTCAATGCGTTTCATTTCACTTAGCTTTTTGTTGCGTTCAATTTACAATTACAATTACTCGACGCATCACATCTCAATGCTTCGGATGGATAAGCACCAAGTCATCATCATCATCATCATCATCATCATCATCAGCATTGGCCGTCTGTTTGTGCAAGAAAGTGCTAAGAAAAGTCGCTCTTTCGCTCGATTCGTGCGCTTCAAATTGCACGATTTCTGCAGTGTGCTTCGATTAATCACTCAATGAATGATTACGCCATATGGCACTCGATAGGCTATTGTGGCACCTGCTTACACTTGCACAACTCTGAAATCGTCGAGGATTTGCTAAGATTCAGGTGTCATTAACGCTTGAAGATAATTACTGCAGATCTGGATGAAAGCATGTTGAACAATTTCATTAGCATCAAACTAATATTCGTAATTATCCCGCATTGGATAATGCAATTATGAGAATTGAGTAATTCCACGCACTGATGATTTAATTTGTTCAAATGGAAAAATTATGTTTTTTCTTTGAAAACTTTTCCTTAACATTTCCTACATAAAATTTCATACATTTTATATGCTGGATTATAAAAATTGTTTGTAATGTATGTTTTTCATGTACTCTTTTATAAGTAAATTGTATTTCATCCAAATATTCATTATAAAATTTAAAAATATTTGAAAAGAGATAATTTTTATTCAAATGTGGGGTAAACTATAGGCAATTCAAATTACTCCTAAAATATAGAAATTTCACTATAGACTACCAACTATACATCAGATCATTTGCATACTAATTTGCATCTCACATATGTTCAGTGTTCCTGATTATTTTCAGATTATACAAAGCCAATGATAAATGTATAATCATTGTTTGTAAGTTTAGAAACCCTGGGCATCATGAATATTCTAATAGGGTATTCTTTCCAGCCAGGAAAAGACATATACCCTAGGTGAGCGAATCTTTGAGCCATGAATTCTATCATCAAGTTTTGTTATTTTCAGGACTATTCAACTCCCCTAAATGTGATATAACCCAGAGGCAAACATGGATCATCCAATAGTTTTGGGAGTGCTTTAGATCTAAATACATCAATGAAATTCTGGAAAAGTGATTTCCATAAAGCTTCAATGCTAATTACTCAAAGACAATTACAATAGCAATGAGAAATAGCTTAATTTAACTAAGGTACAGATACATACTCACTATTAGATTGAAGTTGACTTCATTATTTTCCTGTTCTAGAATAATAATTCTACGATTACAACTGGTTTGGGTGGATATATGATTTGAAGATGGTCCAAATTGAGTCCACATTGTCTCCACAAGCTACCTTGTCATGTATAACTAGGAATGAGAAGCAACAAGATAATTCGGACAACCATCTTCATAGTTTTTTGCAACTAATTAGTTGCAGTTGCAATAATTAGATTTTATTGCAGGTAGTGACATCTACAATGAACCAATGAAACTGACCTGTTCACAAAAAGTTTAAAACTTTGAGCTAATCGTTTTTTAAACAAAACTATTTGCATAACTGAATTGCACGCGGAGATGCTAAGACCAACACGTCCATGTATCAATATCAATTTATTTGAAGTGAGTCACAAATCAAACGAGGATTATTACCCGTTATCAACTTATAAAATAATTTAACAAATCGGCATTCATCAGAAGTAGTTAGTTAATTATTTACTTAGTCAAATACCCATCATTTTTGTCGCCGCTATCAACACGTGAGAGATAAGGAACAATAACAATCCGCTACAAATTTCTGGAATCGTCTAGAATAAAAGTCTAAGCAAAGAACATAAATAACATGCCAGGTAAAACTGTAATTGTTGCAAGATAACATTGTCTAGAGCTCAAATTTGTTATTATTTGCAGTGTGGGTGAAAGGCGGTGCTGGAAAGCTATCTGAAAATGTGATCACACAGCATACAATCGAACTGGAGGACCGCAGTAAGATTTTCCAACTTGTTGCAAACTTTACCTTCATGTTTGTTCAATTTCAGAAACCGGATGGCTGTACGTTTCCGAATTCGCACTGCCTGAGCAGGCCTTCCTCGCTGGAGAAAATGAGACTGGTGAAGACATGTTTGTTGGACGGGCGGTCGTCGAGGGGGACCTGGTGCCCGGGCTCCTGCTTTTCAACTCGCAGCAGGCGCTTTTCACGCACGATGGTGCTGTGCACACCAAAGAGGAGAAACATGTACGTTTTCTTCATCGTTCTGTTTATGGAAATCTAATAGTAATCCTGTAATTTGTAGGTTTTATGTGGATATCACTTAGCCTGGGTTCCACGTTTACCAGATGAACTCCAACCACATTCAGTTATTGGGGGCCGAACCAAGGAGGGCGAAACTTTGTATATTGGAAGGACGTGTTATCAGAATTCCATTGTAATCGGCAAGGTATTTCGTAAAGTCTTGTATGAAGATGCGTGGTTTTTGCAGAAATGCGTTTGTTTTCAGATTGTTCCCTCATGTGATTTTAAATTGTTTATTCCGCACAATTCGACTGAGGTGGCTGTGGACGATTACGAAATATTAGTTCATACTGTAGTGTGAAAAAAGGAATCTCATTTGTTGTTTTAGCCTACTATTTATTTGTGAAGAGAAAGGAAGAAGTTTGGGCGAACGATATTTTTTACGAAAACTTGAATTACCTGTAAATTCTACTCATCTTATAGATAAAAGCTCTAATTGAATTATATTCAAAGACTAGAAACGTTGTTTTAAAGTTGTACCTAATGCAATTTAATTTTTTTCACTTCCAAGTTGGAAATCATGATTCCTTGATCAAAAAGCAATGTTGAGGACTAATTTCAATGGAATGCAATGATAACTACTTGAAAATTAGCAAGAAATACTAAATAACAAGTCGATATCATTTTCAACAATTGTACCTAGTAATTGTTACTTTATCAAACAATGATATTTACTTATTAGACATGCATTCATTTGCATATCTATCTTTTAGTCAACTGTTGGACGTTTGCTCATCAATACGTGATATTGTAAATCTGGATCAATATTAATTGGATATTTGATTCTAGAATAAGCCCTGGGATAAACCGAAGGTAAATTTTTGGTGGCCTTATCTCTGATTGTGAGTTAATGTTGGAAACGCCCGGAGCTTGTCTTTCGAGTGTATGCAATGAATAATCTTATCAGTTCCAGTATAAATAGAGTGACGAGCAGCCTACCTAGCATTGAGCACACCGTTGAAGTATTAATCATTTAGTGTTTGTGATTATTCCAGGAAAGCAACTGCTTCGAAGACAGAACGCAAACATGGCTGGTGAGTTGTCACATTAAAACGGTTTTAAGTACTATAAATTACATTCTAGAGCTTAATTCAACACAAATATTCCATAACTCAGTGATAGATAAGTTTTTTTCACATAATTACCTTGTTTTCGGCATGATTTACATGAAAATATGCGTAGTTCATGGTTGAAGTTGTTGGAAATCATAAACTGTAAATGTAGGAGTAAAAAAAGTCTATTAGACAAACCATGGGTCAAATTTGAGTTACATTTCTTACTTATCTTTGGAATTTTCGCAATTATCGCGGTGCAACATATATTCTACCCGACCACTTGAACAAATTACACAAACCTAATCCAAACACTCCAGAAAATACGAAAACATTCAACACGTCTCATCGTCTGTTGATTTTTCATTGAAATTTGTATAAGCAAGCCAAACAACTTGCAGTCGCCATTTTGTCGCACCCTTACAACAAGACAAAATGGCCGTTATCCTTAACTACACGACAACACACAAATGTTAACTCACCCTTCCATTCTGTACCATTCCAGCTCCTTATGGCTTTCGTCAAGATCTGCTCAATCCTGCCGACTTATCCTACGCCCCCAACGAATTGCCACCATCATCAGTCATGCCTCCAGGATGCGGTGCGCCGATGCCCATTCCGCCATTTCATGGCGCACCCAGCTCAACGGACGGTTGCCTAGAAATTTCATAGATGATTAGTAAATCTCATTAATTTCCGGTTGATTCTTACAGGATATTATTGGATCCCATCGCATACGTACACTGCGCTTCCGATGCACGCGGTTCGCGGCGGAACCGACGCTGATGGTTCCGAAATCTTCGTGGGACGCGCCATGTTCAATGGCGACTGGCTTCCAGCCAAGGTCGTTCCTGATCGTAACGAAGCATACGTTGCCTACGGTGGAGAAGAACATACCATCAACTCCTACGAGGTGCGTCCATTTTGTCCTTTTGCGAAGAAGTGCGGCAGGATGTAACGGTTTTTTTAGGTCTTGTGCGAGCAGCGATTCGAATGGGTTTCGACGTGCGGGGGCAACGTACCACATAATGCCGTTGTCGGAGGGCAAACTGCTGATGGGGAGCAGTTGTATATTGGCAGGACGTACCATGAAGGCTCCCAAACGGTGGGCAAGGTGCATCCGTCCCATGGATGTTTGTACATCCCATTTGGGGGTCAAGAGTTGAGGTACCAGGATTACGAAATTCTTATTCGTATCTGATTTTCTGTTGGTTGAATTTTATTACTTTTTTCAAATAAATATTATCTTAAAACATTGATTTTACACGTAATTTTGGGTTTGGTGCAATTTCCTGTTAAACTGTAATATCACGATTTCCGGAACGTTTACACAAATTTAACCATTTCTACGAAACATAAAACAATTTATTCCATAACTGTTTAAAAGTACAGTTGTATATTTGGTTGAAACACTAATACTTTATAAATGAAATACGATTTATATAACAATATACTTCAAACAAAACTTCAATAGAACTTAAAAGAAAAGTAACACAACAACCTATATCTAAAATGGCAACTCTCATAGGTTTCGAATAATAATCGTACAAAAATATAAATCAGAACAGATCATCTGTGGGTGTGTTCATTAAAGAACGCACAAATTCAGCCTGCTGCATATCGTGAGCAGTTTGTCTAAGACGATACAAGACAGGACAGTCTAATGAGTTACATGGCAGATCATTTGAGCGCGCACAACAGGATTCGCATATCTGCAAAATGCAGATCGACGATTAGAAAATTTTTATGCAAAAGAATAAAAACATTACCTTGCGACAGTTGTAATAATTCCGCTCCCATTTGTGCACCTTTGTGTGCAGGACAACCAGAGCTCTTTGTGGATTTGCCACACACTGCTGGCAGAGTCCATCCCGGGTTTGCATCCCACAGGACGCACACGCTGCCGTTGCAAAATACTGGGATATTGTCGATTTGGGCCCCTTGCTTGGACTGCCCGTGTGCAAATATTGCACCTGTTTACGAGGCATTTCATGGAACCTAAACAAAATAAAGTTGAGTCCTGAAGGATAAATACTAAGTCACTTACCAATTGAATAAATCAGCTCCTAGAAGTTTGAAACATCGATTGATGGGTGGAATGATTGCTTTGGTGATGTAATATAGAGCATTTGGTCTGAGATTCGGGTCCTCGAGTAAATCCCGAGGACTACGTACGAGTTTGATGAGTGGTAGTCCTGGAGGACCATTGATGATAACGTAAGGGACGCGTTCGCCACTTCTGGGTTCTTTCCGCTTATCAGCAGCCATCCATTTCCTATAAAAATTAGTTTAAGTTTTGTTTCATTGCTTGGGATCATTTTACCTTGTTAATTCCAGAGCTGGGACACAAGCCCCAGGTCGATATCCTGCTTTTCCACGATATTCCTTAGCGAATGTGAGATCCTGGATGCTCACTCTTCCTGTTATGATTTTGTTGAATTGCTTCAGGACGTAGTTTCGCACTTGGCTCACGTCTCTGCTATCAAAGAGTAATCGCAAGCATTTTTCCAACATCTGAAACAATTTCATGCAGTTTTTAATGCAGTAACGGTATTTTATAGGTCGCCATTTTGCCACGTGAAATTTCGTTCAAAAATTGATTGTTACCTTGGAGGAAGCAGGACAACCATCCCTACGAACGGTTTCAATACCCTTGGCTTCAAATTCTGGCTCTTTTTGGTCCGCACTTTCGTACATATATCCAACATAACGTTTCTTCGTTTGCAGAATACATGGCTGGTAAACTTTCTCCAATTTCAACCGAACTGGACTTGGATTGGCTTTGGTAACTGCATCAGCAATCTCCTCACCAATTCGAAAAGCTTCTTCACGACTTTTCCCTGAACAAAGGACAAACATGGAGTCCGTATCACCGTAGATAACTCGAGCTCCCCAGGACGTGTTCGTTTCGACAAGATTGATGGCCCTCTGCAGAGTTTCACGACCCTTGGAGACGACGCTATCAGCCAATTCACATGCTGGCATTCTTCCACTAAAATTGGCTGCAGTGTAACCGTAAGTAACATTGGCAATCAATTTCAAACCGAGCTGACGTGAATGCAGAACTTTCTGTAAAGTTTTATTGCCTTTATGCTGCTTCATTGATTTCTTCACCATCAAACGCGTGTCCAGAATTTCGCGCAGCATTCGCGGCATGATTCCAGATCGCACTTCATCCTTGACGAAAGCCACTCCACATGGAGAGATAGTAAGTAGATTTTTGCGAAGATATTGCGCAACGAGTTTCCGGGAAACTTCCAATTCGTATGCTCCAAATTCGAACGGTGCATCTGAAGCCAAATGGTCAATGCGACCTAGACACGTCGAGAAGCAATAATTGTAGGCGATGATCATCGAAGGATAAAGGCTCTGGAAGTCGAGAACGATGACCGGGTCCTTGTAGAACTTCGATTCGGGTTCCAAAATCAGTGGCAGAAATTCTGGTGCTTTCATGTGCGCACGTTGTTGCACGCTCGGTGAAACCGGAATATATTTATAAGGTTTTGCCAAACGGAGCATCATCGACTCCACGCGAAATTGTGACCCTCGGCTGAGAACCTCATAAAATTGGATGCCAAAGAGTCGCGCCAACTCAGAAGTGCGTCCAATCAAGTCGTAATGATCTATGAGTCGAAAAACGCCTTCGACGCGATATTGATAATACTGAATGGTCCTGTGGCGGTATTTTGGGCATCGATGGGTCCACCAGGTCCCCAGGTCCTTGTAACTGTAGTGAGGGACGCGTTCATGAAGGACATGATATGCTAGATTCTCGAAGGTGTAGCTTTGCAGAGCGATTTCATGTTTAAGTATCCGCCATAAATCCAAAACGATACGTCCCGTAATTTTCAAATGAGAATGTAATTCTTCGGTTTCCTGCTCTGGTGTGGAATTCTGCGCTTGCTTCTCGTTCTTGATCCGGGACAAAAGTGAAGGTACGTTGAGGCCTAAAATATAGCCGCGTTCAACTAAATATCCCCATGAAGCGAGCTCAATTTCGTAGCCCATCAAAATATCAGGATTCCATCCAGCAAAAAGTTCAAAAAATTTGTTGTATAAGGATAACTCGTCTGGTACAATAAATGTATACTTGGTTGTTTCCACGCCTGTTCCTGTAAGGATATTAGAATGTTCACCAGGACTCACGCAGATAAATCCTCGAATAAATTTATCCGTTTCTTGCTCAACGTCGGGAATATCATTGGATAACGCGAAGAAAAGTGCTTGAATGGCGTCAAGTTGTGGATCTGGCTGTAAATCACCCCTCGATTCCGTATGCAACTCCAAAGCTAATGATGTTATATATTGATAAATGTCCAAGGATCGCGCCTGTTGCAAATTTTCCAAAGTCATCTTAAACCCATGGGTGTTATTTAAGGATACCCCTGAAATTCCATGCGAATTGTCCCAGGATGATTTATTTAACGTTGGACTCGTTGGATCATCATCTACAATTTGGCTGGGAATTTTACCACCGACCCCAAATTCATCAACGAATTCATGATCCTTCACTTCCTGGCATGGTTTCATGGATGTCCTATTTTTATGGGAGAGTTTGCGTTGTATCAACCATCTTCGAACGTCCTGGTAACTGGGTGGTTTCTTAACAGGTTGTACAAATACAGAATTCCTCGAACAGTAGGATAATTTGAGCGCGGTCAATTCCTTTCCTGAATTGCAGTTGCCAATTTTTCGTTGGTAATCCTGCAAGGATCCAAAAGAAGATTTCCATTCCTCGTATTCATGCTTCGAGGGTATTTTAAGGGTGTTATGGCCGACATCAACAGCTCCAGTAACGTGTTGATGATTACTATAAAAAGGTGCTTGATGCCGATATTTTGGAATGTTGTACGTGTCCATTGTTTCTTCAATTAGTTGTCTTGATGGTGGCTTATATTTTGGGGCGATTGCAGTCTTATATATAGTCGAATCAAGAGTTTGAGTATCCTGGCTTTCATTTAATTCAAGATGAGAAGTTAGATCTAAAATATTAATTAATTTATTATTGGGGGAATCCTTCAGATGGTCCTTGATGATATCTTCTGCAGGTGTGTTGGGCATTCTGGAGGTCCCAGGCTGGGGTTGCTGATTATTTTGCAAATCGTATTTTTCGGCAATTGACATCAGGTCTTCATGGTGTGATGTATTCTCGTATAAAAAATGATGCGGTGTAATTAGAGCCTCCAACGATGAGGATAATTCAAAATCAGTCTTTTTCTCTTGTTTATCCGAAATATTTAATGCTGGTTTCGAAGTGTTATTACTACTAGGTTTGTCTTCGCTTATTAATGCATCCAACGATGATGAAAATTGCAAAATATCTTTTTTCATATCATCGTCATTTTGATTTTTGTTAAATGCTGATATCACGAGTGCACTTTGGGAATGTGTTTGATTAATTTGATATGGTGTTATTCCATTATCCCAGGATGAAGATGATTTGATAAATTCGTCCTTTTCATGGTCCATATTTGGAGGTGGAGTAAACAAATCCGAAGAATCGTTACTCCCTTCATTTTCATTCGCAGGATTTTCGTTGTTATCATCGCTTTGAAGATTTGTTGACGATTCTTTAGCTTCTTCCTTATAATCTGTCGTATTTAACTGTGATGCATTTGCCAAATGCTGGGCTTTTGATGGAACTTCCGGTTTGTAACGACATTCAACGTTTTCTTCGATCAGAGTGGACGCCAAATTTGAGAAATGCAGTTTTTTGGACGCTCGCTCTACGTTTCTACAAAACAAATCAAATGTATTACCCAAATAAATTAAAGGAATTTGCAACTTACTTCGTACCTTTCAAACCAGTAACTTCAACCAATTTAGTAGAAGTATCAGTCTTGGAAGTACTAACTGCAAAAAAGGATAACTTCCATTAAAATTAATTTCGCCCTTAATTCACGTTTCTTACCTTTTCTTGTTATCCTGTGTGGGGAACTTTTAATGGTGACATTCAAACAAGGAAATCTTGGTTCTCCAACGTTTACAGTAAAAGCTTTCCCCGATTTTCGCCGTTTCATTTTTGCCTTATTACGTTTGGTAATAACTCGAGCATTTTCTTCATCTGAGGATGAATCGCTAGAAGAATCGGCAGCCCCATCCAATTGCGGAACATATTTTCCAGATTTTTTCTTTGTTTTTGATGTTTCTGGCATTTTGATCGTAGCTGGAGCATCGCGGAAACGTTGAAAGTAGACTGCTTCGTCGACAGGATTAAGTTTTGTAAGGCGGATTGAGCACGGCTTGCAGTTTGGCTGTAAAGGAATTGAAGTTTGGAGTTCCGGAATGGCATCTATTGAAACCTTACTAGAATTGGCCTCTTCATAGCTCGCAATTCCTGTCGCATTCGTAGAAATATCCTGCTGACTCTCGCAATCTTTAAATTCACTTATTAAATTGCTATCTGGAGGATCAGTCTTATGTTTGATTTCTAAATTGTCTTTCTTTCGCTTCATTCTTGGCTTGTTTTCTCCCAGTTTAGATTTGCGTTTCCATTTCTGTTTGGTATTATTAGAAACTTTTCCAGCAACATTTGAACTTGTATTAAGCACCTCAACTTCTTCAGGTGCTTCGATCTTGACGTCTTCTGGGAATATCAACGGCGGATATTCTTCAGAAATTAATTGTTCGGTCTCCTTAGATTTCTTTTCTGACAAACAGGATCCTTGGGTTTCACTGAAAATATTACGTCTCTTCCTCCTTCGTCTCAATCCTACGCAATTACTGTCCTCGGATTCCTGCTTAATTTCAGTTTCCATCAACAGAGCATTTTCAGCGATTAGTAAAGCATCTGCAGCTTTGCGAGAAGTTCTTTTTGGCTTCATTGTGACGATTTGGTTGGGATTTGAAGATATATCGTTAGTCGGGTTTGCTTCAGAGAACATTATGTTAGGGTTCAAATTACTTGTCTCAGTGTTAATAGTTGAAGTGGAAACTTTACTTTTAAGAGGAAACTGATTTCTTGGTTGCTTATTCCGCTTGCCTTTTGGTTTCGTCTTTTTCTGTCCCTTGGCTTCCTCTGTGGTATCTTCATTAGTTCCAGAAGGTATTTCAACTAACGTGCCATTAATTTTCTGGGTAATACTGGTATCAAGATCAACATTTTCTGAACAAATCGGTATGTTACTTGTTCCAACTTCAATTGAAGCTACATTTTTTGCAACTGAATCAGTGCTAACTTCATTCGTCTTCAACTCAGTAGAAAAAATGCAATCTGAAGCAGAAACATCATTTTTGCTTAAATTATTATTAATTGATTTCGTGTTTCGGGTGCATTTCAATGTCATTTTAATGTGCCCCTTTGCTTCCACTGTAGAATCCTTATCAACTTCAGATGAAACTTCATGCAACGTTTCATTCTTTTTGTGGACTGTTTCAACTTCATTTGAATTTGGTGTTATATGGCTAATATTTGAAATAGTATCGTTTTCTTGAGGTTGTATTTCCAGGTTGCATGAGATGATGTTATCCTTTGAAATTTGAGACACATTATCCCCTTTTTTACCGTTTTTTATCTTCTTCTCTCGTTTATTTTTGCTTTTCTTCTGTAGTAATTGATCAATTTTCCGTTTGACTTCTTGAACAATTCCAACTGGAATTTCAGATAATTTTTCATTATTGTCCTGTACAATCTCTGCAGGTTTTTCATTTGAAGTTTTTGTTGTATCCTCAGATTCACTTGTCAGATCTTTGTTTTTCATAATTCCAGGAGTTTTACCAGGTTCCAGAGGAACTGGAACCAATGGGTTATCATTTTCCTGATTTATCCCTGTGTCAACATTTGATTCAATGCAGGAATTGTTTGAAGATATGGTAACATTTTCGAGCAAATTAAGAGTTAACTCATCATCGAATATTACAGTTTGCATTTTCTCCTTTATATCATTTTTCTCGTCCTTATTCTTCTTTCCGTTTAATTTCTTCTGCTTATGGGCATCTTCACTAGCTGCACACGAAGTTTCAAGAGATGTGTCGCACATTTTCTGATCATTGGAAGAATCGTTAACATTTCTGTTATCAATTGTTGCTGTTTCTGAAGTTCCATTGTTGTCCTGGATCAAATCATCAGAGTTCTCCTTTTGCGTGTCAGCATCCACTTTAGTATCTTCAAAAGTTCCAGATGGTTCATTAAGTGAGATATCATTTCCATTCTCAGAATAATTCAATTTTATTTCAGTAGAGGCTGCATTTCTTGCTTTCTTCTTAGACGTTTCCTTTTGCGGCTTTTTCGCAGTTCCTTCAACATTTGCACGTCCCTTGCAAGGGGCAGTATCCAGTTGAAAGTATTTCACTTGCTTCCTAGCCCTTCCAGACCTTCGAATAGCGTTATCAGGAGTATTTGCAGAGTTATATTTAAGCCAAATTTCCTTGGGAATTGAAACTTTAAAAGAGATCGTTTCATTAGTAACTGTTTTGTCGGTGCTAGCAAGTTCAGAATGTGGTTGACTAATTGAGGAGTTTTCTTCATTTACTTGCACATCCTTAGAAGCAACAACTTCAACGAGCTGTTTTGTACAATTTGGAATTTCCTCTGAGACAACTACATTTTCAATGACATCATCTACGGTTTTGTTTTGAATGGTTTCTATGTGATTTTCTGGCTTATCCCTTTCAGAATTGGATGTATTATCAGTTTTGCTTGGTTCAGGTTCAGTTTGCTGAATATTATCCACAGCTTCAGATGTTTCCAAAGAAACTTCATCTCGGACTTTAGATATTTTCTCATTATCCTTACTTTTTAAGTTATTGAGCATTACCTTATCCTGATCAACATGAACAGGTTGAACTGGTAAATTCTTCTCTGGGATGTCGTCCTTTGTATTTGATATATTATCAAACGAAAGTTTGTCTTCCTTGGATTTTTTAACTCTATTACGTTTCGATTCCTTTGGATCTTTTTTGCAACGTCCAGAATGTGAACTTTTCATGCTCTTCTCGTCCTTGACGCTGTTTCTTGGTTCAGTTACCCGAGGAACCGAATCTTTGGAACAGAGACGTTCATTAGACTCATTTTCGCTTGGAGAAGTTTTCTTATCATTTACATCTTGGTCAGATTGCACCGTTTCCTTATTGCTTGTTTTCGGGGTCGTTTTCAGTTCGTCGTTATTATTTTTATTATCTAATTTAGGCTTATAGTTGGGATCATGAAGACAAATCGCATCTTCAAACGAAACCGCGCTCTTCGTGTTTGAAAATATGTAAGCAGCAGGTTTGCGTTTCTTCGTGTCAGCATTCTTTTTACGATTATCAGACACCGAGGTATTATCAATGGTAACAGTTTGCTCTATGGGAGAATCTGCAGAAGCATCATTTTTGTTGTAATTGGCAATACCCCAAATTTTGTGCGGAGTGATAGTTTTAGTGGGCTCATTCGTCTGAATCTTACTTTCCATCGACAAGTACTGTTCTAGCATATCCAATGGAGCAAGGTTTGCACCATTTTCAAGAGAACATCTCCCAGTAGTCTCAATGTTATCACCCAGAACGCCATCATCCAAGAAATTCTCCATAGGAACATCACTTATAGGATCAATACTCATGCTTACATTTTCATCGCTATTGCTTTTACTGATAGTGTAACTATTTGAGGTAACTATATCAGTTTCAGTATTCTTTGGTGTATCAACATCGTCAAGGAGTAGATTTTCATAGACTGGTTCCTCATCAAAATCGTAAAGAGGATAATCATTCGCATGAGTCAAATCGGCAAGCGTCCAACTATAATACGGATCCTTTTTTTCTACTATATTTCCTATCTCCTTAACACAATTCCTTTGTTGTAGAGTATTTTGTGGAAATGTTGCAATCCCATGAGATTTTATTGTAGGTTCAATAGAATTATTATTGCAAACATTTTCAAAATTGCTGATGATGTTTTCCTTTGCCTTTTGATATGATGGCATATTTATTAAATCAATGGACCAATTATAATATGGAGTTGTTTTACTTTGCAAACTTCCGATTTCCGGTACGTTATTCTGTCTTCTCATGTGATTGTTATCTGTAAATATTTCTGTTTCAAACGCCTTCTTTGAAGCTGACGTGGCACCAATAAAATTACTATTCGAAAAACATGGAATATTCACATTTTCCTTGCGAGTAATACTTCTAATCGGATGAATGTACGACGAAATTGGAGATCTTGGAGTATTTTTGAATTCCTTCACATGGTTATTTTTTAAACCAATGCCATTTGGCAATGAGGCAGTTGCATCAAATAATTTATTTTCTGATTTATCCACAGAAAAGTTATGTTTATGCGGACTCACACTTCGCCAAGAACTAGCAAAATGTGGAATCTTTTCATTTTGAACTGTTTTCGTTGACTCAGGACGATTTATTCCTGTAGTTTGTGAAAATGTTGTTGATTCATGCGGCCTAGGCTGATGTGCAGAACCACCAGCAGATAAATATGTATTAGGAACAAACGTTTGAAAATTGGTAACATTGCTGTCCATTTCCTTCTCATCTTCTTTTGATGGCATACATCTAAACTCCGGAATTATGATATTTTGAACTCTTCCTGTTTCCAACGAGGGATTCTTCATATTGATACCATTTTGTGGAAATGCGGTTGGTTCAAACAGCTTATTTTGAGCGTTGGTACCAGTCGGTTGCACATTGCTATTGTATGTATTTTCCTTTTTGTTTTCATTTACTTTATTGCTTAAACTTCTAGAGGAACCCGTAAATTGCAAACGTCGATCTACGTTGTTGTTAAGAGCTGGTTTTGGCGTGCGATTTTCCATGCAAATGCTCTTTTGTGAATCAACATAAGACTTAGTTTGAACGCTCGAATAATCCAGGAACAAATCAGGATCAGGACTACAATTTCTGCATTCTGGCACTGCATTTTCACATTCTCTCTCATTGCTCTGATGAATCAAACTCTTATTGGATGAAGTAAGCTGCTTTTGAATTCTCTCGGTGTTCAACGAACGATTTTTCACATCAGGAGAAAATATTGTTGACTGGTAGGGCTTCTTTTCAGGACTAGAAGGCTTAGTAACAGTGCTTTCTTTCTCACTCCTGTTCCTATTGGGAATTGAACTTTTGCAGAAATCATTCATTAGTGAAGCTATTTCATTTTGAAGTTTTTCCTCTCTCGCTGAAAGACTCTGTGCAACAATGCCTCCTTTTGGGGTGCCTGCATGTCTACTTCCCGTAGTATCCTTACGATTTATCCTTTTTGGTGTATCAACAACATGTTTCTCTTTAGGAGGTGTCTGCTTCTTTGGAGATATGCATGGCAGATTAGAAAGACTGGAAAGATCGAGGAATACCTTTTGTTTTTGATTTGGCGAAATACACAGGGTTTTTCCAACAACCTTTTGATTATCATTCCAAAAATATGTACACTTCATTGGAGATCCAATGTTATTAGTCTTATTAGAAAGTGTTTCAGTTTCAAGCTGATTTGCTTCAATTATGTTATCTTTTTGGGCTAAAGTATTTAAATCACATGCTTTCTTCTGAGAACGAGCCTTATCCAGAAGCAGAGTGTTGTGTAGAATTTCATTTATAGACTCACCAACAATATTTTCTTTGCCTCTTGAACCAGCTTGATCCGGTTTCCAATTAACACTTTTAAAGGACCATTCAAAACGTGAATTTGATTGAGTTTGTTCGCTTTGGCAAGAAGTGACCTGTTGATAACTATAACTCTGGCCATTATCAACTTCATGAACAAAAGAATCGTTTCCAAACGAGGTGGTCTCATTCGTCGCTTTGTTTGAACCAAATTCGATTTCCCTCTTAAGCGACGAATCTGAAGGTGTATATTCATTGAGATTATTCTCCTTGGAATTGTCCTTTTCATGTTCTTCTTTGATCGTCTCCAAGATGAGGCTTCCATCGATCTGACCTCTTCGTATGGTATTCTTAAGTATGTTTTTAAAGCAACCGACCAATTCGTCCTGTTGCTGCACAAGCTGCTCGTACTTTACCGCAATGGACCTCCTGTAACTATTGAAATCGTAAGTTGTTTGCTCCGAGGGTAAATCATCAAAACTGTTTGTTTGACTTTCGGACCCTTCTGATGGCTTAACGACCACATTTGATAGAATCTGGAAGTTTTGATTGGGGCTAGCTGGGTGGATATCGTTGGGTAGATAACTTGGGTTGCTGCTGGGACCTTCCAGAACCCATTGAGCATTTGGATACAAAAGATTCAGCATCGTATCGTAAAGATTGCATTGAACGTTGGCTTTGGAGCGATTGTCGATGGGTGCAGGATCACGTCTGCCCTCAATGAGATTGAACTTTGGTTTCCTACCATCCTTGATCATCATCGTCACGCAATGATCGTGTAAGATTGCATCGACAACCGGTATGGGTATCTCTTTGGGCCGTTTTTTCTTCCTCACAATGGGTTTTCTGGTAGGCTTTTGTGAACTTACTGCTGGGGGATGAAATTCTGTGATTGACATTGATGGCTGAGACTCTTCTTGGCTCTGGACGACACCATCAAGCAAAGGCATATCCAAATCTTTTGCTGGCAATTTACTACTTACATTTGCAGCATTCTTGACTTCATATGTGTAAGCAATATAGTTTGGGGGCAGTGTATCATTTTTAGGGAGTTCTGCTGCTTTAGTCGGCATTGGTAGAAGGTAGGTTTTCAGTTCAATTGGCTTTGATTTGTCCAAATTTTCAGATTTGTTGAAGATGGCATTCAGATCAATTTTGATGGCTGAATCTTGGGAATTTGATGATGTAGTTGTCACTGAGCTATCCCTGCTGAACTCATGGTCATAATTAAGCTCAGGACTTAATATGGTTGCACTCTGGGTTGGCTGACATTTTGGCTGCCTTTTTTTTCTTGGACTACAATGCATCGTAAAGTTATCAATTCAGGGACAACAGTATAAAATAGTTTAATGTAATTCCTATTGAACTACAATGAAAGGAAAACATGCTGGCACTTACCCCATGTTTATCTATGGTAAAATTTCCACAATCCTCGTATACTTAATGCGTTATGCCTTTGTTTCCATGGTACACATTTGTTTTGCAGTATTCTTAACCTAAAAAATGTTGCGGGAATGATTGGTATTTTACAAAAAACTCGTTATTTGAATGTCATTAAATTTAATATAGAAATAACTCACCAATTACTCTCTCCACATCCAATGTATATAAAATAATAAAATCACTCTTTGAAGCAACCGGCAGTTTTTAACATTCACACTCATAGCTGTACACTACTTGTTGCATGCATGTATGAACGATGTGTGATAAAAGACGCGCTTAGTTTGCAGTTTGTGTAACTTCGTCTATTAAAACAAAGCAACAATGCACTCTTTCCCGTCAGATTTATTAAGAACATTCATATCTACATTATTCAAATCAATTAAATCAAACAACGACATATTCATATCATTGGTACTATCTTCATCAGGTTTTTCGCACGTCTTTTGCGACAAAATGCAGTCTTCATCGATCTTGCCACGACCATCTTTTGCATTCAAATCTTCCTCGTCGCAGTTCGCGTTCCACAATTTCAACAACAATTCAGCATGCTCTTCCAACTCAGTCTCGTTCAAAACAGAGACATCCAAGGTCGATAGCGACAAGTTTTGACTCTCATTTTGCGAATTTTGGGATTGTGTAGCCTTCCCTTTTTTGGAGCTTAAAAGTACTCGCAATTTCTCACGGTGATTCAAATCCGAGGCGGTCGGCTCAACATGCATTCGATTCTGTGTTAAATTGCCCTCCAAATCTTCAGGTCTACTGTCCGAGCGTTTAAGTTCTTCGTCTCTAATGTATTGAATGCCAGGATTGCATGTAATGTTCCCAGGAATAATATCATATTGATTGATGATATCACAGGCTAGTACATCAAATTCCAGGGGACATACGCTTTGCTTTTTTCGTACTTTATCATCGCGTTGTTGGGTGTTGCGAAAACGCACAAAATTCATACCAAATAGATTAAAATCAATCATGAATTGCTGTTTGTAAGGAATGTGGCATTCATATGGCTGGAAAGATGATCCCAGAATATTTCCACTTTGCAGAAGCATGCTTGCTTTCTTGATAAGAAGAGGATTGTACAGATGTATCTTGAGAAATGTATGTTTATCTGAATGATAGCCATATATTGGTCTAGAAAAGTTAAGTGTGTTATTAAGCAGTGATAGTAGACTCCCAAATCTTACTCACATCCCCTGCTCTAGAGTAACACTGTAAACATGCTGCTGTGATGAAGCTCCTTGATTTAAAGTAATATTAATTGCTTTATCAAGAGCTGATGCCAATTGATATGCAAATGCTAATGGCTTATCTACATCCTTATTGCATCGAATATAGAAATAAGGGAAAACGCCATGAATATGTACACATGCTTTCACACCTGAAACATAACTGTTAGACAATTTTATAACATTATTCATTGAGTTTTTGTTACCTTCATATGTAGATCCATAGATTCGAAGGATAGGTAACTTATCAATTGAAGTTGCTCTAAATTCTGAGACAAAAGGATCTAAATCCTTTATGGGAAATCCCATGTAATGATCCATGCAGACAATATTAACATTAATCATTGCATCAAATGTGGTTTAAACAATTAATCACTACAAATAAAATATGTGAACGTAAATAAACATAACCTAAACGTTACGAATCAAACTTCATGAATTAATTAAATATCTTATCTGATTTCCTATGACTACAAATACCAAATACGCTTTTTTTTAATAACTAATTAAAATACATAATTGTCATCGTTAGAAAATTTTAAATTAATCTAGTGTAACATCGTTCAAATTCGATTTAAATTGCGCAGTTGCATCAAGCGCATTTCCGTTATGACATGCTTTCCCGTACACCTACAAACAGCCCAGGGGGAGTAAGCTTATTACTCCCGCCAATCTAGCGTTCAGGAACGCATCTTTGGACATCAAGGAAAGTGTCTCATTCATTCGTTTGACATCTGACTGTTGCTCGGCATTTCCGTTATTACTTTTTAATCTGTTCGTTCATTTACCATCAATCTGACGGTTATTCATTTCAAGTCATTCAAAAGTTAGCAGCTTGGTAAATCTTGTATTAAAGGTTTTATTTGTGATTTGTACAGACTTTAACGTGTGTGCTTTGTCACTGGGTGTGTTCTATAGTTGCGAGAAGAAAATATGGCCCAGTTCAAGTTTGCCAACGAGATTCAAAGCCTGTTGAATGCAGATGGACCGTTGACTAAAGGCCCTGTACCTCGCTGGCAACGTAAAGCATTGGAAGCATCCAGTACATCGATGAATTCATCGAAAAATCTGACATTGAACTCCTCCAAGACTCCTACGATACATCGTGCTGGTGGTGATGTTGGGAGGCGACGAAGCCCAAGTTCCAAAACACCAGCAAAAACCAAGTCACCGAGCAGATCTCGTACGACGACGCCGAATAAAGGCAGCAGAACACCAGGTAGTACAGGTGATCGCTTCATCCCATCACGTAGTGCAACAAATTTTGACTTGGCTCATTACAAAATCAACCAGACTGAGTGTGAGAGCCCTACACAGAAGGAGATGCAGGTATGTATTGCTTATTGGTGCTGTAATTGATGTAGGGGCTAATAGGGCTTAATTTGCAGAGGGTCCTGTGTGAGGGCATTCAGGGATTGGACATTAACAAAGAGCGAATACTCAGCTACCAGAAGAAGGCACCCTGTGCACCTGATGGCTTCCAGAACCCAATGAGAGTGTTGTACAGCCAAGTGAACACACCAGCATCAGTCAAGAGCAGTTCCAGATACATTCCTCAAGTACCAGAAAGAATTTTGGATGCCCCAGACATTATTGATGATTACTATTTGAATTTGATGGATTGGAGTGCAAATAACATGTTGGCAGCTGCCCTGGGTTCACAAATTTATTTATGGAATGCTGGTATGTTACTCTTTAAATTTTGCAGCAATGATATAGGTTTATATAGCATGTATAGATATTACAATGTAATTTTTCTGCAGGCACTGGACAGATTGATTTGCTCCTACAGTTGGAGGGTAACGATTACATCTGCTCAGTAGCGTGGATCCAGGAAGGCGACTATCTCGCTGTAGGCACCACGAATGGTACGATTGAACTCTGGGATTGCAATCGCACCAAGCGGCTCCGAGTCCTAGATGGTCACGCTGCTCGTGTGGGATCCCTGGCGTGGAATAACTACGTCCTCAGCAGCGGCAGTCGAAGTGGCACCATTGTCCACCATGACGTTCGCCAACGCGAGCACATTTTGACGACGATTCCAGCGCACACTCAGGAGGTGTGCGGCTTAAAATGGTCCACGGATGGGAAGTACTTGGCAAGCGGTGGTAACGACAACGTTTTGAACGTCTACAGCGCGGTGAGTGGCGGCTGCCATACGGGTACACAACCGTTGCATTCGTTCACGGCACATCAGGCAGCCGTGAAGGCTTTAGCTTGGTGCCCCTGGCAGCCGCACATCTTGGCCAGCGGTGGAGGTACCGCTGATAGGCATATTCGCCTATGGAACTGCAACAATGGCTCGTGCGTGAGTGCAGTCGACACGAGGTCGCAGGTATGCGCCCTACTGTGGTCTTCTAATTACAAAGAGTTGGTCTCTGGTCATGGCTTTGCTAATAATCAGTTGATCATTTGGAAGTATCCCAGTATGACTCGCATGGCTGAGTTGACCGGGCACACAGCTCGTGTTTTACATTTAGCCATGTCGCCTGACGGAACCACGGTTCTATCGGCTGGGGCTGACGAAACGCTAAGGCTGTGGAAATGCTTTGCTAAGGATCCGGCAAAAGCGAAGGATGCAGTAGGTACGAAAGCGAAACAGAGTCTCTTGAGCAAGCAATGTATTCGTTGATATATTTACCAATTTTGCCTGGGGTATACGTATTAATTTATTTAATAATACAAGTGCCTGAGAGTATTTTAAGACTGTTTTAATGATTGTGAATAAATAAAGATATTTAATAAAGAAGTTTCATAGTTTATTCTTTCAGATCATTGTAAGTCAACGTTAACGTTTAGACACCAATATAGTACGTGTACATATAGTTGCCTATGGTTCCGAAGTATAGTCGGACCGCAAGCATTTGGGTTTTATGACCTAACCGAAGTATAATCCGTAGAGGGAGTAATGTCATTATTCCCTTGTACAAAAAACCATACCAACGATCCAACTTTAATTTTAAGTCGTTCTCACTGATAGAGATGATAATGCAATACAAAATTCATTAATATAACTAAATGTATTGATACTAAAGTTGTTTATTAGTTTGAAGTCAAAAGTCATTGAGTAATAAAAGAATAATGTGTAAAATCCAAACAAACATTCGCAACATATCATATTCAACAAATACCAAATTGCCTATGAAAACTAAATTAATTATAAGTATAAAGCATTAACTAATATCATCATATACAATATTGTCCATCTGAAACTACGATATACACGAATGAAGCAAGTTTCAAACAAATCGGACTTGCCTTATCAGATTTTAATTCAGATTTGGAGCTTATCATCAAATCTGAACATGCAATGTGAACCTACAAGCAATCTTCAGAATCACTTTGTATTCAGTTAGTTCACCATGTGCAAGCAATTCGCCTCGTTCGTTCTTTTAACATTGTTACTACCACAATGGGCATTTGCGGCCCGAATTTTCGCGTTCATAACAAGTCCATCATACAGCCATCAGACGTTCCTTCAGCCCTTATGGCGAGAACTAGCTTTGCGAGGCCACAACGTGGTGCTAGTAACAACGCACCCGAGCCCAAAATCCGTAGCCAGATTGAAGCAGATCAACATCCAGAACAGCTGCCAAGAATTCCAGCACAAAAATAGCAGCTTCGCCAAACTCATCATGCGCAACTATTACAAAGATTGGGAAACCCCGCTGCTCATGATCAATTGCCAACTGGCTATACCGCAGGTACGTTCGTTCATTCGCAGCAGAAACGAGCATTTCGATATGGTCATCGTCGAGGATGTAAATCACGTGGCATTTGCATTCAAGCGCCGCTTCAAGTGTCCGCTCATCGCTGTTACCTCGATGGACGCGTTTTACGATATGCACTCACGGATGGGAAATGCGGTGCACTCGCTTAAATATCCTATGCCGGTGGGAGCGGCACACGATAGATTCACATTCTTCGGGCGGCTTACCCTTGCCAACAACGTTATGAGATTCTCGATAATGAATCGTGTGTATTTTGCTGCTTCGGAAGAAATCGCAAGGAGGCATTTCGCGATGGAGTTACGCATTGATGAGCTCCTGAATGGGGCAGATGCGCTCATTACGAATGCAAATCCGATTATCATGCCAACGCGACCAGTTGCGCGCAATACTGTTAATCTGGCAGGTGGGCTTCATATCCAGGAACCTAAATCACTTCCTAAGGTATTTAAAAATATGATTTCCCGCATCCAACTAATTGATATGAATATTTTCTTCACCTAGGACATACAGGAGTTCATGGATAACGCCGGAATTGGTGTAATTTACTTCAGCTTGGGCAGCACAAATAAGTCAGAAGAGCTAACCAGTAAGGAACTGCAAACAATGGTGAATACTTTCCAGGCAGCTCCATACAAAGTTTTGTGGAAGTTTGATGGTTTGCCTCCAAGTGATCTTCCTCCAAATGTCAAAGTTGTACCTTGGGTACCTCAACAAGATGTTTTAAGTAAGTAGATTTTAGAATTAATTATATAACAACATTACAAGTAATCCTATGCACTTGTACATAAAATTACTTATAGTTGGATTAGGTAGTTAGATACATTAGAACTTACATGATTGCAGGACATGAAAAAACGCGACTGTTCATAACCCAGGGTGGTTTTCAATCCATTGAGGAAGCACTCTATTTTCATGTACCAATGATAATTATTCCAATCCACCATGATCAGATTGCACATTCCCAAACCCTGCACAAAGCAAATTTAAGCATTACAATACAGAGATACCAGTTAAACACAGCAGACTTTCTTGGATCAATTTTCACTGTCATAGAAGATAAGCAGTACAAGGAGAATGTTGTTCAGGTGGGCATGCAAATGAAAGACATGCCAATTAAGCCCCTGCAGAAGGCTATTTGGTTGATGGAATATGTTTTAAGACACAAGGGTGCTCAGCACTTGAAAGGTCCAATTGTTCCTGCACTGCAGTATTACTACTTGGATGTATATGGGATTTTGGCATACCAATTCATTATCCTTCCATTAGTTGTTGTGCGGACTCTTGTGCAGATGTGGCGAGGAGGTGGACTCGAGAATGTCGGTGTACGTTGAGAAGTGTTCATGTGAGCTTTGTGGTCGTTTGTTTATCCGTAATAAATATTTTAACTTAATATGATGCTGAAAATAAATTCAGATGCTAGAAACAAAAAACAACAAAATTGGATTTTTGTCGCCCCTCAGCGCCCTTGATGGCGAAGCTTGTAAATATACGCAAGCAATTATACGCAGTATGTTTCATTAGTACTAAAACATCATCAATTAAAGGAACGACAATAAAATTAAATTTCTAGTAATATATAAATTTAAATTTCAAGCCTTATTTGTCTAATTAGAAATTTGAAAGTCAAATTAGCTTGATTGAACACAGTTTTTGTCTGCGTGTCTAAAACTATCAGAACATACCTTGTATTAATTGAAGCCACGACATGAGCGCCTCCATTGAGTTTTGAATGAACTAAACTTTAAACAGATTCTGTTAATTTTTAATTTCTATTAATTTACAGTGCCAGCCAGATAAATATCATGTTACATAGTATTACAGCAATGTAGCAAATTAAAATTGTTTAACGAGATAGTAATATCGCACACCGATTACCTATTAATCGTGAATTATTGCATTGTAATGCGCTAGTGAAATGCTTCAGGTGGCATCAGCAGGATGCAGAATGCATAAATAATTACCATAATTGCTTGGCGCAATCGATTCGGTTTAACAATCGCTTACGTCTGTGCTTGCTGTGGTTGCACGCTACATTAAAACCTGCAACATCTTGTTGTCTTGATTGCTAATTTGATTAGCTGAGATGTAATGCACCGTCGTGCAGGCGAAAACAAATGACGGCAACGATTAGCAATTGAATTCAAATGTAATCCATTAATTTGCCCTTGAATATGTTATTATGAAAGCGGTGATGGAGCAATTTTCGAATATACCGATAAAAGCATTCGTCGAGTCCACATAGACTGGACCATATCTTTATCAAACTTACATAACAACTATCTTTATGATAGTCATTAGTTGTTGTTGGCACTTACAAGCAGCACAATGTGGATCTTATTACTATTGGCGTTCGTAATTGTTCTTTGTATTGTTTTACTGGAGAACAACTACAATTACTGGAAGAAACGTGGATTGGACACGCCAAAGTACAAGTATCTGTTTGGCAACCTCTGGGAGCAGTTCACCCTCACGAAAAACTTTGGAATTATCGTCGCAGATGCCTACAAGTGAGATTTTATCAAAACATCAAGTTTATAAACGTCGATCTGTACTTACTTCCTTGTGCTTTTATTGCAGGGAGTTCAAAGGCTACAACTATTTTGGTTTTTACAGCTCGACGCAGCCTGCAGTGATCATTAGAAATCCAGAAATCGTCGGTGATGTCTTGGTCAAGGATTTTTCCTCGTTCGGAGATAATGACTTCGATGTGGACGAGAAGCTGGACCCGATCATGGGCAAGAACCCTTTCATCTTGAAGGGTGATCGTTGGAAGAGTGTGCGCGCCCAAATCACACCATCGTTCACAACTGGAAAAGTAAGAAACAAACGAATTAAATTGGTGAAATTATGAGGGTGAATTTCAGGTGAAAATTATGCTACCCTTGCTCAAAGAGAATATGAACAAACTACTGAACTACATGCAGCAGCATGAGGACGAGCCCTTAGAAGCGAAACTACTTTCGACACGTATCACAGCCGAGAATGTAGCCAGCTGCGCATTCGGCCTCGACGGAGGCAGCTTCAATGCGACCAACGCCAAATTCTTGGAGATCAGCCAGGGCTTGTTGGCACCCACCTTCTGGAACACAGTGAAGGGTTTCATCATCTTCCTCGTGCCGAACCTGGCGCGCTTCATCAAAATGCGCTTCTTCTTCGAGGACACGGTCGAATTCCTGCGCTCGATCGTGGTCCAAACGATGGCGTATCGCAAAGACAATCAGATCGTGCGCAACGACTTCCTCGATACGATGGGCGAGCTGCGCAATAAGATTAATAACGAAGACGCCTTCGGCTTGGAAGATATCTTGGCGCATTCGGGTGGCTTCTTTCTTGATGGCGTCGAAACTAGCGCGAATGTGATCAGCCACGCTATGTACGAGCTGGCGCGCGACGAAGAGATTCAGGAGCGCGTTCGCAGCGAGATTAGACAAGTGCTCGCCAGACACAAGGGCGATTTAACGTACGAGGCGATTCAGGAGATGGAGTATTTCGATTGCGTCTTCAAGGAGAATCTGCGCCGCAATCCGCCGTTGTTTTTCATGACGAAACGCGTCACCAAGCCGTACACCTTACGTCCAATGCGCGAAGATAATACGGGACCATGTATTCAGTTGGATGTGGGTACTCAGGTGATCATTCCGGTGTATGCTTTGCATTACGATGAGGAATACTTCCCGGAGCCCCATAAGTTCATACCGGAAAGATTCTCAGCGGAGAATGATATCCCCAAATACACCTATTTGCCATTCAGTGAAGGGCCTCGCATTTGTTTAGGCATGAAGTTCGGCATTCTGCAGTCAAAAATTGCCCTCATTACTATCATTAACAACTATAGGCTTACAGTTAATAGCAAGACCAAAGAGCCAGTGGAAGTTGATCCCAAAATCTTTATCAATTCGCCACTTAACGGTTTATGGCTTCAATTTAAGAAAGTGTAAATTGTGTAAATTATCAACTACGAGTCGCAGCGCCCTCAGCGGCATGCCTAGTAACAAGAATAGTGCAAAATTCACCTTCTTCGAAAAAACTAGTACAAGTAATGAAACATGTGATTTAAGTAGCAGATTTGTAGTATTCGTACATATGTTGTGGGTAAATGAGTATCATCATCTTGCTGTTTTGTGTGAGCATCTACAATTATTTGCCGCTATGAGCACGTCACAGACAAATTAATATAGTACATATTAAGAGATCTCTGTGGAACACTGGCAGTAGTTTCTTATGATATTACATAACCTGCTTCAATATGAAGGAACTTAAAACATTACTGTTTGTAAATCAAATGCAAAAGGTAATTGAATTTGATATATTTATAATTGAATCTAGGATATAAAACTTATTACTGGTATACTTACAAGTCATTGTACATGGCTGTGGAAAACAAGGCAGGATACCTTGTTGAAGGGAGCGATATTGAACAATTTTTGAATTAGTAATCATCTTATTGGACATTGAAGAAGTTTGTATATGATGTTTGTAATAGCTGCAAGTATATAAACATATCTTATAATTTTTATAGTTGCAGAACTTGCATACTTTGCTACAGTCACATAATATCACATTTAATAACACATGTTGCATATTGGATGCAACACATGGTGTGCTTAAGGTTATATAACCAATTTATATCTTTTGTATATTATTTTGATTGTTACAGAAATATTGTTATAGTGTTTATCATGTATCAAGTAATAGTTGCATTTGAAGCAACATTGCATATTTTGGATTGGTTTCCATATGATTTGTGTCTCATCTGCTGGTGCTTTAGTATTGTATAAACAGTTCATTCTTATTTATTCAGCATGTGAACAATTAACTCATTATATTTATTGTTACAGAAAGATTGCTGGAGCCTTTATCACATGTTGGAGGGACTTCAAGCAAACATTTCATATTATGGATTGGTTTCCATATGTTGTGTGTACCAGCTGCTATCGCCTAGGTATTGAACAAACAACTCTTTCCTATATATTTAATATGTGAGCAATTAATTGATTGTTTTTATTGTTACAGAAATGTTATTGGAGTTCACCCATCATTGAATAATTTGGATTGGTTTCCATATGATGTGTCTATCAGCTGCTGATGCATAAAGTATAAACAGTTCATTCCAATATATTCAATATGTGAGTAGGTAATTCATTATTTTTATTATTACAGGATGTGGGGAAGATGAAGAATCAGCAGAGCAATGCCCTTTGTCATTGACCAACACTAGCAAACAGCAGGCAGTACATCTGTGGAAAAATTGTACCTGGCATGATGTAGATCAGCAACATGCACCCCAATGCAATCCTTGAGATCTGCAGACTTCTGAATTGGGTAGAGGGGTGAGTTGACAGTGAGATATGCACAATGGGCCCACCACAAGGGGTCTTGGTACAGATGGATGTACTCTCCACCCTCCTGCCCATAATCGACATCTACAAGGTATTGTATAAACAAATCATTCCCATATATTCAATATATGAGCAATTAACTGATTATATTTATTGTTATAGAAATAATGTTAGAGTATTTATCATATTGCAGGGACATCAAGGAAAATTATATGTTTTGTAATGGTTTCCATCTGTTGTATTTAACAGCGGTGCATATGCTACCTTAATAAGGTAACCTATTCAATTGTCTTTGCAACATTTAATATGTGAACAAATTCTTTGTTTTTATTGAACCCATATTTGATTATTTGTATTGTTACAGATGGACCGTTGTTCAAATATTCAAATGGTTGTCTCTGCAGCAGCTTTATATGGTATTGTGGTATCGTATAAACCTTTTGTATAGTGTTTATATACATGTGGTACAGTCTTTAACAATTCGTAGCTGTTGTGTTCTCTATTAAACTTCTTCTTTCTTGTTTGTTTATCCTTAATATTAAATTGATTATTTAATTCTTCAGATTCTTTCATGTTTTCTTTACACTTTGTAGTTTATTTTTTTTGTTGGCCGTGGTTGGAGCTAAAACAAACCGTTGCGGGAGTAAAGTAGAACTTTATTCCCCTTGTATAGTCGGCCCGTTGAGACTTGGTTTTTATGACTACTTAAACTCTGCCAAGTTTCTAGTTCCGGGGCGTAAAGTATGCACTTTATTCCCTGTGTATAGTTGGTCCGCTGGGATTTGGTTTTTATTACCACGACAAATTGCGGGTGTAAAGTAGTCTCTTTATTCCCTCTATCTATAGTCGGTCCGTCGAGGTATGGCTTTTATGGCCACGTCAAATCGCGGGAGTAAAGTTGACCCTTTATTCCCTCTGTCTATAGTCGGTCCGTCGAGAGTTGGTTTTTATGACCACGTTAAATCGCGGGAGTAAAGTAGCCTCTTTATTCCTTCTGTCTATGGTCGGTCCACCGAATTTTGGTTTTTATGACTAACCGAAACTTGCGTATGAGGAGGGTTGGTTTTATGAACAATAACAATTAATGATTAGACGTATCATGATTTTGTGTTGGATGAATGCTTTGTCGTGAATTTTATATTATATGGTTCACACATCGTGCTCCTCTTATACTTATCATGTGTATTAACATCTCGTGTTTTGCCTATGAAATTGTCCGAAAAGCAGTACTAAGACTATAGTCTTTGCTTATTTTCAAGGTGCGAAATTGGCCGAAAAATAGTACTAAGACTATAGTCTTTGGTTATTTTCAACGCCTGAAATTGGCCGAAAAATAGTACCAAGACTATAGTCTTTGCTTATTTTTTGGGCAATATTTTGGCAAAAATCAGTACCAAGACTATAGTCTTTGCTTATTTTTTGGGCAAAATTTTACCAAAAATCAGTACCAAGACTATAGTCTTTGCTTATTTTCAACGCCCGAAATTGGCCGAAAAATAGTACCAAGACTATAGTCTTTGCTTATTTTCAACATCCGAAATTAGCCGAAAAATAGTACTAAGACTATAGTCTTTGCTTATTTTCAACGTCCGAAATTAGCCGAAAAATAGTACTAAGACTATAGTCTTTACTTATATTAAGTGCGTAAAATTGTGTGAATTTAATCACGTTTATAGAA
>JARJDZ010000119.1:0-12083 GCA_030264555.1 Aleochara sp. GC000083
TTATACGTATTTGAAGAGAGCAGCTCGCGGGGGTCACCTCTAATTGGCGGGCGTGATTCAGCTCACAATTTTTGTCCAAATTCAAAATTTCGAAAAGATTTAGTAATGTTATAAGATCCTCTTCTAAGTGAACCTATAAAATCATGTAGGAATTGAAAAATGGAAATTTGTGCGGTTTTAAAATTAAAAGTGCGTTTTTTCGGGGAAAAAAAATATTTCAAAGTGCTGTAAGAACTAGTAAAAATAACATATTGTGCCATATTTTAGGTTCACTTAGAAGAGAATTTAATAGAAGAAACTTTGATTCATTTTTGTAGGTGATATAGTTTTTCTTTAATCACGCCCGCCAACTAAAGAAAAACGTCAAAATTAAAACTCGAGAAAAAGCAGTTTAAAGTTCTGGCTACGACATTAGTGAATTATAAATGATCACACCAATTTTATGCTAATCGACAGTTCCAAGTCTATATAACAGGCTTATTTTCGCTCATATTACTGCACTTAAGTACACGTACTGAAAATTCCCAAATAATAGACGGGCTACCGAATTTATGGACAAAAGATCGTGGAGGCGTGCGGAATGAGGCGGCTGGCGCATACGCACTTGCTGTCATATAACTTTAAAACCATATCGAGTTAGGTTCTGTAACTTTTTGGAGATATTCTTGGATAGTTTATCTATCAATTAAAACAAAAAAAAATTTTGAATTTTTTGGAGGGTGTAATTAGGTCTCCCCCCTTAAATAACTCAAATCTTCCAAATTGAAAACATTTATTGGATCAGTAATCCTTGAGATCCCAACTCATCCAGCCCAATTTGTTTCGATATTCTATTTTAAAGACCGATGTATTTCGAAGCAACTGGGAAGTGCTTTTCTGAATTTTCTAGAGATCCAGAAGAGAGAGCAAACATACATTAAAGCATTCTTATGTTCAAAATCTGATAACATCAAACACATTTCAGATATTCTATTATTTTAATAATAACTTCTTAAAATGTAGAAATAAGGATGAGATAAGGAGCAAAAATTATAAACAAAACACACTATTTTTTAATTTGACTTTTTGTAAATTTATGAACAATTATGTGAAATCTTGACATAAGGTCCAAACTCATCCAGACCAATTTGTTTTCTCATATAACACAGTTTGTCACAAATTCAGAGCTCAGGATTTTTGCAAATTTTTTTGTAAAATCTGATAATATCTGGTTGTACCTACACAAACTTTTTTCAACCTTTCCAATAACATTGAGTATTAGGAAATCATATGATAACCTGAATTTGAAACAACTCTATTGGTTTTCAAACGACTCCTTCAAAAATAATAAGAAATGCTCCAAATCCTGGCGTTTTGCTCTTGTCCTGATATTTTGATGTGCACATTTGTTTCAAATTCAAATCTTCGCTCTTTTTCATATTGTATCTAATTATATTTCTAATCAGTGTTTATTTTTTTGATAATGAATATAACGTAAATTTTCTTATGAAGAAATGATTTGTCATTTTCAATTGGATTCGTTAAATCTAACACTATTATTCTTCAGGATGAAGAACATGAATTGAATATTTAAATACAAGTTTTAATAAAAAATGCATTAAGTATACATGAGTAATGATTACTTTTTTGATTTTGAAAAATTGTATCTTTAACCTGTAAAAATTATGAGCATTTTGACCATTTGTCCTATAATCTCTACCAGATTGACATGAATTTGAAACAGAGATATGCTAAACATGATATTTTTGCCATAATGAAAATATGCAAATCAATCCTAATTATTGGTCTATAAATTTGTATTAGCTATAACAACTTTGTAATTATGGAACTTTGTCAGAAGCATCCTAAGAAGATTCCTTTGAATACATTTTTATGGGAAAATTCAGAAAGGCCCTTCCCAGTTGCTTCGAAATACATCGGTCTTTAAAATAGTACGAAATTGAGTCTCGCTGCAGACTGTTATGCAGACATCGTTTGAATAAATATGGATGGCAACATGGAAAAGATAAATATAGAATAGCAATAAAATCGTCACAAAAATCACCATACTCTATATCCAAGTAATTGCCTTTTTCATATAAACGAGTTTTGCTTATTTATCAAACATATCCTTAAAAAAAATCTCGCTTCCCAGTGCATGAGATTTTTTTAGTGCAAATTTGAATTGCTAATAATAAAAGCATTTTCATTCTTCGACGAGAACTCAACAAATAAAATATAAAATCACAAAACAAGGTGCCACATTTGTGAAATAGTAACGCAGAATTTAGGTCAATCAAGAATACACACAAAGTCGTAAAATTTGACATTTTTAAATAAAATACAAATAACTGAGCAAGCGAATGCATGCAATTTCAGAAAATTTATGAAGAATGTCATACCTTCGTGCGATAGTCACATAGCAAAAATCACAGATAAACGTGAAATAAATTATATGCCTTGCATTTTATTGTGTGTCTATTTATAAAATGCAATATCTGTGCGAACCGTCTAGCGCATATATCCTGAAATATTTTGTAAGTTTGGTAAGAAATCTTTATTCTTCGCTTTGTTTTATGCGCCTGCCTGGGTCGGCCGCTCGATATTTTAAGCCATTTTGTGCCAATTTCTTCGCGGCGAATACGCGCGAATATTTTTATGCGCATTTTTACACACCGCATTTTATAACAAATAATATTTTCATCGCTTATGCATTGGAGGTATGAGTAATAAATGGACTTTATATTACGGACTATTTCGATCCGAAAAACACGATAAATATAGAACATCGTCAATACTTGAAGGTGTGACCTGTCGTATGTGATGAATTTAATGTGCGCATATATTCGCTGGACAGAAGCGTGCATGCACAATTTCATAATTTCTCTAGACCAAACTCATTCACCTATATTCTTTTTCGTGAGTATCACCATTTATCAACAATTCATGCACACCTTAATTAATCAATATTACTCAGATATCATTTTTAGATGTTAAGCATAATTAATAATCATAAACCATCCAAACTAATTCATATCCATGTACTTAGGAACAATGTTTCTTTAATAGGTATATACAGAGTGTTTCAGTTTAACCATCAGCCCATAACTCCTCTAGATATTTATGTGGATTTAATTAATATTTACTCACAATCAGAAACACAAAGTAAAATCACATAAATCATTCTGAAAAATGGAAACAAAGAGGCACTCCATTCTTTCAAATATACCCATATGAATTATTTATTCATTTGAAACGTCAATTTGTATAAATATAAGAAGCGAACAATATCTACTAAAGTAGGAACTAGTATTTTTAACGATGCTTTAAACTGAAATCCATTAAGATTAGAGTACACTTAACACACAATTAGCAAAAAACAATAATTAAATATAATTTCAGTAAACTTCAAAAACATATCATATCTTTATACATATCAGTGAAAAAAATGAAGAGATAATAGAAAAGAAAAAATATATCATAAGTCGGGTGTCAACAGCCTTGTTTGACAAGCATTAAATATTTGTAACCATAGTAACAATAATTTAATTTAGTTTCATCCATTTTATCACAAGTGTAATAAAAGCTATTCAAAAGGTGTTCATATCTCTTAACTATAGAAAGTCACATATTTAAATCAAAGAAATGAGAATGCTGCGATTCTTTCCAGTTTCATAAGATATCATACAATTAGTTAAATTATTACTGAATAAAATTAAAATGACATATAATTATTATCCTGGTAAAAGGCTTTATAATCTTTCGACTGAAGCATTGAAAAGAAAATACAATACAAAGAATACAATACGATACGAAGGAAGATTAAACGTCAGGAACTAAAATACGTGATCAGAAGTCCTAAATGCCACCTGCTGCTTCTTATCATAGAAGAAGGAAAATGTCCTAACTCAAGAACCTTGGGGAACAGTGATAAATGACATTACAGTCCCAGTGAGATCGATGTCGTGAAGGAAAACTCTGATTTATAAATACATGTGGAAAAGGCATATAAATTCCATTAAAATACAACGTATACTCCTATTCATTTGTAAACGGTTTTATATGATATGTTCCAACACAATCTACAATCTATAATCTTGTCTGACGAGAAAAATTTAAAGAATTAAAAAGGAAGTAAATCTTATTTTCCAAAAGTATGATTTTAAGGTTTGAAGAACTTCTTCCATAAATTGATAAATTTAGTCCACTATCAATCTAGAATCAACAATGTATCTATACAGTAAGTACTACCAAAAGTATTAAGTAATTTCATTTATATATTGAATCCAATAAAAAATAATTGACTCATACGTAACATTTTTACGACCCTAATTTATTATCAATATAATTGCCCAAATAATTTATTATTGAATTAAAAAGGAGCATAAAATAATGAGCCTTTTTTATTTCTATGTTCATTTATGCATTTGTGATTAATGTATTTTACCTTAACGAAATATGCAATCTATTATTGACTAAAAATAAATATTATACCACAAGTGGGAAAAATTATTTTATCTTACTGGAGCGTATAATGTTGCATTTCCTATGCGTGTTTTTAGTGACAAAAATTGAATATTTTTCACTTGTCAAAACAGTGACGTACATTTTTCCACAAGTGGAAAAAATGAATACCTTTTTTTTCTACAAGTGGGAGAAATGAATGACATCTCACAAAATAGTGTTATTTTTGCTAAGGTATCAAGATTTTAAGGTTTTGCAAAAATAATCATAATGTGCCAGCTCAAACGAAATTCTGACGATTTAATTGTGACATTTGAAATGTCATATCAAAAATTGTGGAAATAATTTTGGATTTTGTTGCTTCTTGGAACATAGTATCAACTTTTCTCCAGTAATATAAAATGTCGTATATTACACGTGTACGAAATGCTATAATAAACTCGTGAAATTTGTGTATCACTCGTGCTATCGCACTCGTGATTCAAATCTTTCACTCATTTATAATTTTGCATTTCTCACACTTATAATATAATCTACTATTTTCTCACTATATCATGTAATCTAACTTTTACAATGTGAGTTTCTACAAATGTACATGTTATTATGATATTTTATCAATTTCGTGATTTCGCGAATTATTGTTTTATTTTATGGTGATTTTTTTAAAAATCAGCCTGTTAATTTAGCGATTGATTTAATGTTTAATGAAATGATAACCATTTATTGGAAATCTGATTTCAATAAAGCACTAGCATTTATTAAGTTTGTATTAAATTGTGTTTCTAAAGTGTCAATTTAGTTTTTATTTTGTTTTTAATTTTTAGTAAGCCTATTGCTATTTTTTTTCATTTTAAGTATCTTTAAATTCAATTTTTGTCAATTTCTTGGTTAATTTTTTTATTAGTGTAATGTTTCATTACTTTTCAGTCAATTCATTACATTTATATTACAATTAATATTACTTATTCTAGAATCTTTTTAAATTGTTTTTAGAATTAGTTGAAATTTTGCCTTTATTCTTTTATTTATATTTGTTAATATTATGGTCAGACTTTTGTCCAATATACATATGTGTTGTCCTATGTAAATTTTAATCGATTTCCTTTTTTCAATTTAGTGATTGTTTCATTTTTTTCCGTAATTTCTTTTCATCAAACGAAGTTTGGTAACTGGATTCGTTTTTAGGTGTGTCATTCAAAAAATATCGATTTTCTCGAAGTTGATGTTATATTCGGACAGACTATCAAAAAGTAGTAGAAAGTGATCTACAGTTTTTCGTATGTCGAATACTTTTCGAGATATTTCGACTTTGAAATTTCAACTTAGAGGCCGAAAAAGTCAAATTACATCCATTTTCTAAAAATTCCACGTTTGGTTTGGTAATTCATACGAGCGCTCTCAACTGGTTTGCTGTCCATTTGCAAATTCTTAAATATATTGAACATAGCATATAAACCAACACAAAAACTATTTTCACAAATGATATCACATTTGATGTTATCCAACTAAAAAATTCACATTTTCCTACAAATCCAATAAGAGCAAATCCAATTGAGAAACAATCTTTTATGATTTTGATATAAAACTTAAAAAATTAAAATTTCCACCTAGATTGCAACATGATGCAACATACCAAACCTCATGAGCAAACATTGCCAACACTTGTCGCCGCTCTAAAATCAACAAAAGCCAATTTGTTCCACTTCAGCTGTCTTATCTGGATTTACCAGGATTTCCCTCCCAACATATGCCTATTTAACGCGACTTTATACGCGACTGTTGCAGCATTCATGAAAACTTCGCCGCACGAATATCGCACGCCAACGACTATTTGCCCAGTTTGCACAACGAATTCGGTCGAAACGAGCAAAATCATTACCGGCTGCTGTGGAGGTGGTAGGAAAGACGACGCTGATTGTTACGACCGTTGCGAAAGTCTATTTTAGTTCGGTGCCGGCATCGCTGTACGTCAGTGCGAATCGGGACGTGGTGCTCGTGAGCCATCATCGAGGAAAATCCAACTTCCTGCACCGCGCACCGCACAAATCGACGCTGGTCAACGCATTCAACATTTGATTGCAACGTCAATCATTTACATAATCATCATTAGTCCAATAAATGTGATATTTATTCTCATTGGCGTGTTTCGACGTTTTTGGAAAGTGGTGCCACAGTGATAAACAATTTTAAAAATTTTTAAGTTTCGTTGATGGACTGACTTTTCGGTACGACAATAAGTTGTAAATAGTACATTGTGAATTGTAAGTGATTGTTAAACCAAGTGCTTTTATAATGGATACCGAGAAACGTGAGACTAGAAAACCAAATCCAAGGGCGAGCAGCAATTTTCTGTCGTCGCTCTTTCTCTTGTAAGTATTGATGAGCAACTGATTCTTAGAAAACTTTCTCATGAGTTATTAGTGTTATTACGTACTCTGCCAGTTAACGAGTTGCAAATATAATCGCTTAAATGTTTATGTCGAGAAATTTGAGAATGTGAGAAATATTTATCAGCAGAAATTTAATCAAAAACGTTGTAATTTAAGTTATAAACAATTATGGTAAAAAGTGCAATTAAAAAATGGTACATTATAAAATTGGTAAATATTTCAAATTTTAGGATATTATATTGGATTTATTAGTAAAAATTGTTATATCTTATTATTTTATTATGAAATATTTCTGCAGTAGTTGTATTAAAGTAAAGGAAACAAATGGAAAAATATTTTTATAAACAATTTTATCAAACACTCAGTTCTAAAACTCGTGTTAACTACCTATAAAAAAAATTATTGCCTGGAAATAATAGAAATATTGCAAGGTCTCTTCAGATTTATTATACGACTTTAAAAATCTTTTATACAACACAGAATTTATGACTATATCTTAATAGTTTGCAGAATACCGGATTAATTTTCAGTTATTATATTTTTACCAATATATATTATTCTAATGAATAATTGTTAAAATAAATCGAAAACTGATGTTTTAGTCATCTGTTCGTTCAGTCAATATCAAAATCAAATGGGTTTCATAATAGCATATGAGATAAAATTCTTATATATAAATAAAACCAAATTCCAACACTGTCGAACGATATCAGAAAATAGATATCAATAAATGTTGAAATTAATTCTATTTGGAAAATTCGAAATAAAGAAATTATACGAATACAGCTTTCCTCAAAAAGAAATTTTTTGGCAAAATTAATATATGTATTTCCAACTACATACTTGCCAAAATTATGCATCTATTAATATAAATTAAAATATGGCACCAAATAAATAAAAATTACTGCATAAATTTAACAGATGTCCAAATTCATAAGAATTCAATTATTATAGCAAAGAAAAATTAATTTCAAAGATTTGAATTATAGCTATTAAAATAAATTCTGCCCATTCACTGGAAACTGAATTGCTGATTTCATAATCACGTTCCAATAACTTAACAATAGATATCAAAAATGACTTGTCTTTTACTGTTTTAACAATCTTTAAATAATAGACGTTTGTGAAATTAACACTTATAAAATACTTACAAGCCACTAGATTATTGCTGACTCAATTTAAACAAAGTATTTTCCGTTCAATATATTTGGTCAAAGCAAAAGCAGAATTAATTTCCTTGCAGTTTCTTGAAATCAAGGACGAACAATGAAAAATTTTAGCATCAATTTCTAATAATAAAAAATACTAAAAGTTTATTTTAAGGCTATAATCAATTTTTATAATCAGTTTTTTTAATAAAATGTTTGGTATTTAAAAAGAATGTAACACGTGCTTACATGTGAACATATCAACCATATGCGTGACACATCGTCCTGTGCAAAATGCAAAATCGCTCTTTGTGTTATCTGCAAACGTTAGTGAGCAATTGATAATAAATACAAGGTTACTGACTTGGCGGAAGTTTCTGCCTATTAATCAAATCTCAAAGTTTAAATATATAAATGCACACACATTTAATTAATCCAATTCCCTCTTTTTCAGTTTATTTGCCAGTTTTTAATCAGATTTGCTAAAATTTTCATTTTTAATGGGATTTTAATCATTAAATTATTATTTCTGTTTCTTGGAACTAACATGGTAAATAATATTCTTTTGAAATAGAACTTTATTTGGCTAAGAATTTAAATGAATATTAAAGCGTAAAATCGTAGCTATCATTTTAACGAGCAGCGTTTTTGCCACTTTTTTGTCGGTTGCTGTTTCATTTAAATTTTACTTCCTGAAGAGCAACTATTAATTGATATTCAAAGTTACAATCTATGTCTCGGTTTTAATCACATTTTTTATTTTACTGGAGCATATGATATTAATTCTTTGCACATGTATCAATAGTGACTGAAATTATATTTTATCCACGACCAGAATAAGTGATGCTCTTTTATAAAAAAAAAACCAATGTGTGCTTAAGACCACACGGTAGAAGTGAAAACTTTATCAAAGTTATTTTATATGAAATACAATTTGTTTTCATAATTACAAAGTAATTACATTAACAATTGTCTATAAATTATGTATAGCGGAAATTTTGCTCTGTTTACAAGACATTTGTATCCTACTTTTAAAGTGAAAGAATCGGTTTATGGTGATTAAAATATGAAATTCGTGATTGAAAATTGGCTAAACATCTAGAATTAACTTCGTCAATTGTTCTCTATTTTTATTTTGTTGTGATTTCATCGTTTTTTTGCAATATAATCAAATCTAGCCCTGAATGTGATTGATATATCATGATCTCTCTTGCTCATTCCGAACCGAGTTTACCCGAAAGAGCGATTCATTCCGAGCGTTACATATCAGTTCAATTCACTCCCCATAATTTTTTAGGACAGCGCGCCTAAAGAAGTTTTCACTTCAAAAATGAATGCCTTTTGTTGAACATATGACTAAAATATTTAAGATTAGTCAAATTAAAATTGCTTATTTTGTGACATTTGATGTGCATATTGTAAAAACTGTGCTTAGAAAATTTGAACTACATGAAATTTGTGTTTTATTTGTTTATATACAGTGAAAACTTCTTTTGGTGCGCTGTGAAAAAAATTATAGGGATTGAAACGAGCTGGTATGTAACGCTCACAATGAAACGCTCTTTCGGGTAAATTCGGTCCAGAGAGATCATGATCTATCAGTAGCATTCAGGGCTAAATTTGATTACGTCAAATTAATCGATTGAAAGTACAACCAAATAAACGTATGAAACAATTGACCGATTATTTCATGGTTAAATGCCACCTCCGGTCATTTTACAACTTTTCCACTCTCAATATGTTAAGCATCTTAATGTTATTAGTTTATATTCCAAATTTGGTGGAAATTGGCTAAGCGGTTTGCGAGAAAATCGCTTTTGAACTAAGGAAAATTAATTCTTCTTATTTATAAACATTAATAATTTATGAAGAAATTGATTCCCGATATTGCAAATCGCTTAATATACCCATATATATATTGTAAATAATCCCTGAAAATTTGAAAGCATTTGAATCATTCGTTGCGGAGATATTGATGAAAATGTGAAAAGAAAACTGGTTCGTTACGAATGAACTTGATTGACAGCTGCAGGTGCATTGAGTGCATGCATCGAAGAAAGTGCTGAATAATGACGATCTACCCCACTAACGAACACACAATGCAATACAACAATGGACACTTCAAATAGAATAGAAGCAAACAAAAATGTAATGCGAGGAATGCAGCTAAAGAACAGAAAAGATACAGTAACGAGTAAACAGTAACAGTTGCAATCATGGACAATGGGAAATGGAATACGAGGAATGTGACTAGCAAAAACACTGATACATCACATTTGATACATTGTAACGTATTATGTAACAGGTGCATTTTCACTATTCAATGTAAATCCCCATAAGAAATGTTTTTTCATATAACTCAAGAACTATTTAACCGATTTTGATGATTAAAAAACCATTTGAAAGAGCATGATTTAAGCTTTTACTTAAACACTCTGCTTTTGCTTGGTAATTATATAAAACAAATTGTATTTCGTATAAACACCCCTGTTGACGTTTTTCAGTTTTCACGTCTATCGTGTGCACACACCGTGCATTTTTTTGTATTAGGTATAATCTATTCTATTATTACATTGCAACCAAGGTCTAAATAATTAAAATCCAATTATTCAAAGTTAATATTCAATCAGAAAAAATATACACAAGAAACTTTACTTTTAATGTTTGAATTAAGTGAACTTGCAGACAAAGCTACATTTATCACATTCGTTTATTTCCACAGTGGGCTTTAAATAAACGTTCATATCATCACAATTATGATTTTAGAAGACGCAAGCAATTCAGATATAATACATATAAACAGAATATAATGAAAGTCCACATTTGTCAATCTTTTAGCACCAATCAAATAAACAATAAATTATACAAGTAAGTAAATTTTACGTGCAACTGAATGAGAAGCGGAATATTTGAATGGCAGTTTTATATTCTCGACTTGTAACATACACTTTGAGCAGCTTTGGCAACTTGCACCGTGACATTGACCTCCGCCAATCGATTTTCAAGTCTACGGGCCAACATTCATGTTTGATTCGCTGCTAGTAAAGCCATCTCCTCCAAACAAGTCAATCATGTAGAATTCATTATATGTAAATAGCTGGTATGATATGAGGAATACAATATAATTATCTTCGTGTCAAGAAATCAATAAGTAGAGTTAATGATATTCCAGATGAAAACCACTTATATAACTTATATGCCTTGCAAATATCTATTAATTAAATAGTAAAATGAAAATATTTATTAGCGATTTATGATAATTATGTGATTTATGAAGAAAAGAGAGCATCTCGTTCTTTACTCTGGGTCACATCAAGTTAACGATTTGATCAAAATAACGGTAGGTATTAGGTTTAGTAAAAATTAATCCAGTATTTTTGTATGAAATTGAATGTTTAAATTAAAGTAGGCAGAGTTGTCCGAGTTAGATCAAATATGTTGCAAATTTGTTGCCGTTATAAATGTAATATCACGGAAGCTTTAGTTCCCCATATCAGAAATGTGCCCTTTATTTTGAATGTGACCTAACCCCAATTTTGAATTTTTTCTTGGTTACCATGTTTAGATGTACAATTTCATGATGTTTGTTAGTAACTCATTTTAGATTGATTATAATCCAAGTAAAAACCATAATACTTGAGACATATGACTTCTGTGTTAATTTTAATAATCGTATTGTGTATAATTTAAAAGTGACTTAACTTCACTTATACTTAAATGAAAATGAAGAAGCGCCCTTTTAAACACCAAGAAAATTACTACTGATTAAAAAATATCAAGGCAAATTACAATAGCAAAATTCAGGGACATCATCGACCTGTTACGACATTCTATAAAATATCATGATTCCTTCAAATCCTTTTTAAACGAACAAATTGCAGACGAGTAATAGATTAAACAATCTACTTACAAAACTGCAATAACTTGTGTTATGTTTAAAATTTTGTACATTATGCAGTTTAAAAATGTTTTAAAGATAGGTAAGAGTAGTTATAAAATGTACCGACGGTCGAAAAAATCCCATGTATTTCTTATGGACTTCCGGTCAGTCGTTTATCGCAAAAATATGGTTGGTATTGCGCATGCTCGGGCATGTCGTCGC
>JARJDZ010000120.1:0-34309 GCA_030264555.1 Aleochara sp. GC000083
AAGTGAAAATTTTGCATTCCCTGAACCCCACTTTTCAAGTTCGGGTATTTTTGAATCCCGCACTGATTCGAGACCATGACCAATGTTATTTTTTCGTCAAAATATGATAAATGCCCTTTGAATCAGAAAAATCGGTTCAGTAGTTTCGGAGATATGAAAAATTTTGAAAACTCGAGCGATTTTAAGAATTTCATATCGCTTTTTTCGCTACAAACTTTTTTTTCAATTTTTTTCTTTGAATGCGATTTCTGCGCACCCAATTGCCAAAAGGGCATGAACCCATACATTTTTGGAAAGTGCTCATCAAGATCTACAATTTGGTTCCAATTTTAGTTTAATTGGTCCAGCCGTTTAAAAGTTATCCGAAGTTATAGACGCGAAAAAAAGCGAAAATTTTGCATTTCCTGAACCCCATTTTTCAAGTTCGGGTATTTCTGAAACCCGCACTGATTCGGGACCATGACCAATGTTATTTTTTCGTCTAAATATGGTAAATGTCCTTTGAATCATCCAAATCGGTCTATTAGTTCTGGAGATATGAAAATTTTTGAAAACTCGGACGATTTTAAGAATTTCATATCGCTTTTTTCGCTACAAACTGTTTTTTATTTTTTTCTTCGAATGCGATTTCATCGCTCCTAGTTGCCTAAAGGGCATAAACCCATACATTTTTGGAAAGTGCTCACCAATTTGGTTCTAACTTTAGTTTAATTAGTCGAACCGTTTAAAAGTTATATGCAGTTAAAGGAGCGAAAAAAGTGATGTTTTTATTTTTGGCAGCTTAGTTATTTTTTATTGGCTACTTGGTTATCGGTTTTAATTTAATATTAGAACCCGAAAATATTATCAATTATACTATACGATGTAGAAATTGAATTTCCATGAAATTTTACTCAGAAAATTTTCATTTTTTGACATTGAATTCTTAAGCAGTGGATAAATGTTATTAAGTCTATTGCATGCATTCCTTAATTCATCGCATTTTATTAACTGAATCGTCTATTGTGCCCCGAAATGAAAATAAAACTCATTTCTTGCAAACGTTCATCGCATCCATTCAACGCGCGCACTCGCCAAGAGAATAATGCAACGCGCCCATAAAATATGTAAACAACTTCAGACGGTTATAAATTTAATTTAGTAATTTAATATTTATCAGGAGCATAAAAGTACGCATTAAAAGTTAATAAATTTATAAAATGCCCAATGTTATAGCCAATATAAAACGGCACGCTTGCTTCCACTCGACTTTACCGCTCGCATTTCATCCCTTCATCATTTCCATCCATTCGACTTGGCGAAAACTTCATGAATGCACTTATTTCTTCCCGCCCCCAGTTTTCCCATCTCTCCCTCGCTATTTTTTTTTTCTTCGCTTCCGCATCGACTTCCTCGTGAAAGGCGGCGCTTTTTGTTAATGTCCCTCTCATTGTTGTTGCGGTCGTTCTCGAGTATTCATTTCGTATCATTTTTACGTTTGGGGCAATTTTTTCGTAATAGAATTCCTGATGATTCGACGCTGAGGAAATGAACATGACACAAAAGAGGCAGAACCGACGCAATGCGAAACGATGGCATTTTTTTTTTCTCTCCATGATTTTCCCCAAAAATTTCAAATACCCTACTGGAAACTCATGTTTTGTGGATGTTGCGAAAAAATTATTTTCATACAGTTACATCAACATGTAAGAAATGAAGTATTCGAGAATAGCAACAATAATAGCATGCTGTACAATGGACGCTTAATATTTGCTTCATCATAAACTTTCTTCTTTCCATGCACGTTCGTATTTTCAATATCAGGAGCGTTTAATATTTGGGTTGGACGAAAATTTCTATGAGGGTTGAACATGCTGTTTGTTTTGTGTTTGCTTTTTGTCCCGTTGGACCTCGCTCGCTGGGCGAGATCCTTATAGATATTGTTATGAAGGAATGAATGCTGGCGGATAAAATACAGGATAAAATTGCGTGGGAATAAATAAAACTGACTGGAGCTAAAAGAACAGGATTCCGGGATAAAGATGCGATGCGAGGGAAAAACTGCCTGGATGAGGGTCAAGTTTGCTTTTGTGGAAATGTGCGGTGGAAATAATTTGGTTTCCTCTTTTTCGTCCCAAAAGAAACCTACAGGGATCTTTTAGATCTTATTATTTATTTATTTACATATAGGATGGATTTTTAAGATTGCAAATTGAGAAACATTTAATAATTGATAAAACAATTGAGAATCATGATTTTAGGCAATCTAATATACATATCATTTAGTATCATTTTTGATTTAATTTTTGGAAAGAATTTTCCAAATTAATTTTTTTCTGTGTAACAATTTTCCAAGAGCAGAACTGTAAATTGTAAAAAATTGACTTTTCTATAGATTCTCATAAACTGGGGTACAAATGTTTGACATATTTCAAGTCAAATGACATAGTGACGCTTGTCTGTCAGAATTTTTCTGTCAAATTTCAGTCAAGCAAAGTTCTCTGAAATTTCTTGTTGGTAGCAATGAAGTTTGCGTTTCGGTGGGGTGGCAAACGTTTATCAGGGTTGCATGAAATGGAAGGTGTTGAAATCCGCCCCCAAGAGTTTTGCTTCTGTATTTAGCATCTATTGATGTAGTAGTGTAGTTTCAAACATCATGTCTTAACGTTCTATACTGAATTTTCTGGAAAAAACATGGTAATAAACATTTTTTGTTCAGTATTCTGAATACTTCAGTGAATTTCGAGAAAATTGGGGTTAGAAACATGACATTTTGACCGTGACAATTTAATGAACATATTTTTACGCCATGGAATTAAATTCTGTAATTGTTTTGTATAATATATCATGTATCATATGATGAAATTTTCCAAGAAGAGTGATGATAGGTTCGTACATATTTGTCCAATTAAAATATTTTAATTAGGACGTTGAGGTGTAAATAATCTCCAACTGAAGCTTGAACACATTGGTATGATAAAATAATAATTAAAAGATTAATTGGAACATGGAAATTTTCCCTAGATGAAATATTCTAGAAAGTTCCAAAATTGGAAAGGTAGCAGAGATAAAATGGTCTCGTTCTTCCTTCAAATCTTGATATTTCCTTGATGTTAGGTTATAGAAAGATTGAAGTTCCAAAAATGGAACTATCATATTTTTAGCAAATTAGACCATCTCAGATTTCACTAAATGCTGAAACTGTATTTACAAAATAATTTAGGAAGTTCTTCTAACTTTTCTATCTTTTTGGAACTTAACGAAAATTTTTCGACTTTTTCGCGAACATTTATTCTGAATCAACATCCAATCTTCATATTAATCTCCGAAAGAGTCACAATAATGTGCAGCAACAGCAATCATTAAACATCAGATGCACTCTCTTGTGCATTATCCAGTCAGATCCAGCTTTTTGATCCATGTCACTCGAACCTGGATGATGTGTCCCATGAATACATCATGCATCAACAATCAACCATGCAACCAACGGTTCGAATTCTCCCCAATGAATGACATTATGCACGAACATTTGCCCGCCAACACACATTTGATAATTACAATCCCCGCGTCCGTCCGTCTCGCTTCCACTCGCACCCATTTTCGTGATTATAACCTCCAGGTTGCTAATTAATTAGTCGTTAATAATACAATATCAGCGAAATAATGTGACACTTGAAATGTGTCGTAGCGACACGATGTGTGACGGCATCGTGCAAGGGTTTGGGGGGAAAAATAAGCGATGCTTGCTCGTTTCCTCATTAAAGTCATTGTGAATATTCAATTATGCTTGCGATTATTAAATTAGCGTGGGTGTCCAAATTTATATAAATGGCAGAGAGATGAATTGTTAAATATGTCATGCTTGATAATTTAGTTATTAGGAAACGAGAGTTTACAATGTAATTTTTTGGAGTTATATTTCTGGAATTAATAGTTGTTAATTGTTGTTACTCATTTTTGTCTTTTGTTTCAGAATTTCTTGCAAATTGATCTTCAAGAATGAATTCTTCTGCAGTTCCTATAGGATACTGGATTTAAGGTAGGAATTATAAATTTTTCACTACAAGATTTATGAATTTTCTGTAACTTTGTATTTGTATCCGTTTTGAAAGTCTGAAAGTTTGATCCGTTTCAAAATCGAAGTTTAGATTCTTCTGAGGTTTTGTATTTTCAACTTTGTCTATTTTCTAAAAATGGGTTTCCTGTAATTTCATAAATGGAAATTTTGAAATCCAAAATAAAGTCACAAAAAGTGGATTTTTTAGTCAAAATAGATTTAGAACATTAGTATCATACTTTCGGAAGTGTAGTATTCAAAAAAGCAATTCAATGTATTCGGAAAACATACAAAACAAGATTGCCCCAAAAATACCCCAAAAGGAAGATTATTTGCTTGCTTTTTCCCCACATTTATTCTTATCTCATTTCGATATTGTCGAAGCCTCATAAAAAGGTTTACGTCTTATAAATCAACGCATATGGGAAGATATCACCAATTGGACTCGTTCTATAAACGCCCTCAAAACACTAAAACCAACGCGGAAAAACCGCTTTTCCAAATTTCCCAAATGGGAATCAACTTGGCGCCCTCAACTGTCGCAAAAACTCCCCATCATCTTCTGATCTTCTTCTTCTTCACTTCAAGTCCATCAACTTACAACTCAGCGATGAATGGATCAAATATTTAGAAAACTCCCACAATTCCCCGAAAGCAACGCAAAAAATAACCGGAAAGAATTAGAAATTCCCGAAATTCTGTTGTTCAATTTGAAGCCTACGGGAAAAAAAGCCGTAAGTAAACAGGGAACTAATAAGAAAAGCAAACCGGGAAAAAGTGCTCAATGTGCACGTAATGTTTCTGTCAATATTTCTCTCCCCCGCACCACCATCGTCGCTGTCGAAGCAGGTCTTTTCCGGTTCCAACCATCCGGCTTTGTGCGCGACATTGGGCGAACTTATTGAATTAAAACTTTGGAACGACCGCGTTATAATTGCAGCGTCGCGCGTATGAGTTTTCGGAATTCAATTAAAATCGTACGACAGCTAAATGCGCCATGTGCGCCCGGCGGGTTGCATACGCGGATGCGGATAGGTGCGCCCATGGGTGCCATCAAGTGTCCTCCTTCACTTTTCTGCACTTTCGGTTCCAGTGTGTTGTTGTTGAAGAGCTTCCAAGTCCGACTTTTCGTTTGTCGAGAATGTCTTCCAAAAACATTTGACAACTCAATTTTATACTCCAAAATCATCGAAAATTCAGTCATATTTTCATTGAAACCGAAACCTTTGAATTATCTACAAAAATTTTTCTTTTTTTTAATGACAGATATAAGATGACAGTTAATTACATGACAGATGACAAATTTCAGAATTGTATATCGTTGAATTTCTGAATTTTTTAAACTTGCATCGATGATTCTGTGTATAATTTTGAAAATCCACCCAGTATTGTCATTTCTTCGAAGTAATATTACACGAAATTGTGTTCGGTATGGGAGAGATTTAGCGCCCTCTTGGCTTGTCTTATTAGTGCGGCCAAGTTGCAGTCTCTTCTGCGTCTTGCTTGCTCTTTTGTCCTCCTTAATCATAAAGTTTCGCGATGTGTGCTGCAGACTATATCCATTCGTATTTGTATGTGTGCGTGGGTGGGTGGTACTCGAGAACGCTCCATCTAATAACTAACAATAAGCCTGCTCTAATAATAAACGCTGCAACAATAAACATTGAATGTGTGGACCGTAACAAGCGTACTTCGTCCACCTCAAATACACCTCGTACTCTTGTATACAGGGTGAATATATTTTGTTCGACTGTTCGTTTGTTCAAACTGCTCATTGAACTGAACGAACGATCAAATCTGCAAAGCAGCTCGATGAACTGATTTTGCAAATTAAAGTATTCAGTTATTTGGTTTTCCTCGATAGTGGACGCGAAGTGAGGAAATTAAATTGGCAAATACATGTTTGGCGAACACATGTTTTAACGATAATTAATGCTGTTAACTAATTCTCTGCAGTGCGATAATTAAATGTGCAGTTGCATGCTGTGAGTGAGTGTGTGGGAGTGGTTGCATCCAAGTTTCTGTATATAATTCTCGGTCTATTTTCGGGTAAAGTGTGAATATTGCTGGTCAAGTTTTAGAGGTAGTACATTATGCTGGTTTTGTAATAAATTGCTTTGTACTTTTAAAATTTATAAACTGGACTGAAGATTAAAGTTAGTCAGGTATGGACTTTTGGAAGAGTGGGAGTAAAAAGAAAGTTATAAGGGTTTAGCATTTTCAGAAATTGGGTAATTTATAGAGAATAATCATTATTTAAGAAAAGTTTAGTTCTAGGGCTTTGATTTTGAGGTCAAATAGAGTTTCAGAAAAATTATATTAAATAATTCTGTAACTACTTTCAAGTTCATTCAAATGAGGAATTTCACTTGATCTCCAATTTTTTTCCAGAAATTTATATATCTTCATGTGATTTAAAGTTTATAATTCTTTGAAGTTTGCCTTCTCAAAAAAACTTCAGAAAGTTGATCTTAATGAATTTCTTAATCTATTTAGGCAAATTAGCAACAATATTTATCGACATCATGTCAGACATGAAATTTTCGTTATCAGAAGCTGAAGATCTTTTCTAAGGTATAAACAGAAGGTAAAAAGGAAGTAGAAAGGAAGTTTTTAAAATTTATAAATTTCTGAAAATCATTAATTTATTAAAGCAAAAGTTCTGCTCTAGGATTTTGATCTTAAGGTTTCATAGAGATTTAGAAAAACGATTTTCTATAATTTTGAAGATATCTACTTTTAATTTCATTCAGATCTTAAATTTCTCTTGATCTTCTTTCTGGAAGTTTTCATATCTTCTTGTGATTCAAAGTTTATAAATTCTTTGAAATGACTTTTCCCAAAATCTTTAAAAAACTGACTTTAGTGAGTTTCTTAATCAATTTAAGCTTGCTGAAAGTTTTCTCAGAAAAAAATGTTCTATATGAAGGTCTTACTAAAATTTCCATAGCAAATGAGTAAAAATAATAATCGAGATCTTATCAGACCTGAACTTTTCGTTATCAAATGCTGAAGTTTGAAGTTATCTAAGACATCAACAAACAGTAAACTTTTAGAAAAGTTTACTATAATATGCCTTCTAAGAAAATATCTTTAATTAAATCTGTAGGATCAAATTTACTTTGCAAAAAATGAATTTGCAATTCTTTAATTAAAATCTCTTCTAAATGTAAGTACCGATCGACAACATTGCACTTCGAGAAATATCTATTTAGATTCATCTGACAGTAAAAAGTAGTAATAAAAGGTACAAATGCAATATCCAATTTGAACTACGTTGCTTGTAAAATAGCGTGTTAATTAGTTTCAATTAAGCGTACGTCTGAATACGTTTGCCAACTCATGTGTAAGTCGACTAAAGCTTACTGCATCATCGCTTCCAACTTCATCACATTTCACCCACGCTTCCATTCTGGAACCGAACGATACATTCATACTCGTTGCTGCTGCTGGTGATGATGGCAGCAACGAAGTCGACTTTAGCCCACCTTTTCCTCTTGCATTTTCTGCAATGTTTACACTTCTGGTTTTCGCGACGTATACCCACATACCTACCAACCAATAGATTCATACATGCCAAAATTGGCAAAATGTGTGTACATTACATGCGCGGGATGAAGTCGAGTGAGTTTTGGCATAATTTTATTTCGAAATTCAGTTCGGTTGTAAACTCGCGCTCGCACGAGCGTGCTAATTACGAAATGATGATGATGATGGCCCGCCCACGGTTGGATCATTTTGGTATCGCGACGATCATAAAATGTGGTGGTTTGCAGGAGTGGGATGTATGGTCATACGAGAGGATGGATTTGTGGATTAAAAATAACAATGGTTGCTTTGCTTATGCTACCGAATGAAAACTGGCCAATTTAATTTATTTCAATTTCGCACATCATCGCGTTCTGACCATTGGATTAGTTTAGTAGCGTTTCATGTTATGGCTAATTGGGGATGCTATTATGACTTGAAAACTCGCTTTTTTTGTTGATGAATGCTATTGTAATTGAAGGTCTTTTTTTATAGCTAACAATAGCAAATGTATCTCTTGGATTAAAATAATATTCAGATAATTTGTATTACTTATATTTAACATTTTGGTAAAAGTTGTTTTCTAAGCTTGAAATTTTAGTGTTTTCAGAAAAAAAACCTTGGAAAAAATTATTACCTGATTTTAGTTAGATTGACCAGTAAACAATATCCCTATTTGATTGAAAAATATGACATATTTAACTAATAATTTTTTTCTGAAAGCAGCTACAAGACAAAAGGTTAATAACAATTAGTTGGAATCCCCATAACAAAAATGCTAAACTAATTGCATTTATGATTTATATAAACATTATTCTAGTACAATTCAACTTTTTCAATTTTCCCTACACTACTAAAACGATAACGTTTTAATTTAAATTCTAATTAGAATGCAATTACATTTATCATTTCTTATCAAACCGACGAACGTGTTATGAGTTCTGTATGCACGAACCATTCGCAACACGCTGTTTACACCAGTCAAACATTGGTCTCTCTCTCTTCGGATCTGGTTCAGGTTCTGGTTACGTTTGCCTCTATGTCCTTCATGAGTACATTCATATGGCATAAGGAGCTTGTATGCATTCGACAAACGCACCCACTCATCCCATCCCATCCCATGCCATCATCCTCTTGTACGCATGCTGCTCCCATTGCGAATTCGCGGTGTGACGATGCGTCCTCCATGTTCCATCCACTACAAGAGAGCAATGCCATTATAACACGACTCAGATTAAATCATTTATCATTTAGATTATGCACATTTATTTGCGTTGTCCTCGACGGGCGCAGCAGATGAAGCTGCTGAAGATGGTTATCGCAGTGGTTACTCGGTACCAAATGCGTTCGTTGGCTATATGGATGGCTGCTCGTACGAGGTTAATCGAATTGCAGTTATGATTTATTCATTGGCCCTCTTTAGGGATTGTTGGTCCCTTTTTCAGGACCAAGAAGGACACGTCGATTATTCCACGAATATTATATTACCCTTCAAAGACACTATTTTGAAGGGTAATAAAATGAATGATAAACAATTAATAAAATTGAAGTTTTGCAGAAGATAATTTAGAATCAATAACCAAATTAAAAAATGAAAAAGAAAACAACACATACCAACAAATTTTAGACAAAACTATGAAAAAAACATAACATAACACTTACTAACATAAACAAAAACACAATCAACCAAATTTTAAATAATAGTAAAGAAAATGATAAAATTTTAGAAAAATCAGGAGTATACAAAATTAACTGTAGAACTGACAGAAAATTAAAATACAGAATCAAAGAATACGAAACATCAATAACAAACATGGATCGACATATAATAATATACAAACACCCAAATGTCAGAGACAACATTAAATTATTTCATCAACGAAATAAACGTTTCAAAATTGCACAATTACAATATAAAGAAATTGAAGATGCTAAATTAAGAAATGAAAATCTTTTGAACGACCAAGTAGAAATCAATACAAAACCGATATTTCAATTCCCAAACAAAAATATACAAAAACAAAATTCAAAGTTACTATGAAAATTTATATTATATATAATATCATTATATATCATATATTATATTATATATTATATTTAATATTCTCTCTGATGAAGATTACATTAAGTAACATTAAGATAAGTACTTCTTCATATAATAAACAATTAAGTTCGATCATTCGTTATTAATGGTTGCAACTCCTCTTGGTTGTCTTCAATAATACAGCGAATGTTTGGTACTGACCTCTCACATCCGTAAATATTTAACTCTGGAGTGAAAGTGGCAAAGTTGATTGGAACCGATTGAATGAATCTCATCGGTAATATGCTTCATGAATAACTGAAGCTCTGCAGTCAGTTTGCAGGTCGTTTAAAGTCTGCCGAGAAGCACATTCCGTAATATTTACTCGGATGGTGGCGTGTGCGAGGAGCTCGATCGACAAATCCTCTTAATAACGCAACGCCTCGACGTCCTGAATCTATTTGCATAAACTTCAACCCCATTGCTACCATGTATCCATTCGCATTGCTTGCTTGCTTGCTCCTGCCCATGTTCGCAATTCGGTTCGGGTTCGTGGCATGTTTCTTGTTTCCTTCCTGTTGCCGTAATCCCTCTCTCGACTGCTGCTCCATCCTCGGGGATGCGCCATCGACGGCCGAATGCACCTTTGGATTATTGCATCCGAACGGCTTCTTCCGGCATGTACGCAATGGTGGTTGTGGTGGTGGTGGTGGTGGTTCCAAGGAACAGTAACCTTATACCGTCGTTTCGCTAACTTTATTACCGCTTTTATTACCGGTGTATTCGCCAATCACACAAATTGAGCGCAATTCACTCTCGTCGCGTCGTCCGCATAGGAAGGTATTCAACGCAGGAAATCTGTAATCAGCAATTAGTTGCAATCGTGCCCCAACTTCAACTTAACCATAAAAGTATTCACTTGGTTGTTTTCAACATATGAATATCACTTCAAAAATTTCAATCAAAATGTTGGTTTATTAATAGACTAAGAGATTTCTTTTGAGTGATTTGTCATCAACAAGATGATATTCTCAGAAAAAAAAAGAATTCTGAATGTAAGTTGTCTTCCAGAACCTTTACTTTTACTGAAAATTTCTAGTAGGAAGAAAGAAATGTTTCTGAAAAACAATTCAAAGTTTACTGCACTATTTTTTCGTTAACTAAAGAAAATTCAGAATTTGCTGTGTTTAAAATAGTAATCTTATCTTTCTTTAGTGAAATAATGAGCTTCACTTTAATTTAAAAAAAAAATAGATTCAAAACATCATTTTCAATTTTTTTAATTGAAAATTTTATAGGAATATATCAATGATATATCCATTAATCCAGAATTTGGAGAATTTGCAGAATTACAAATGCATATCTCTTGGAAATTAGTAACTTTCCTCTCACTATAATCTCATCATCTTCAAATTTTTAATCATTTTATACAAGATTTTTTATGAGATAGTAAAATTTCTCATTCTATCCATTAAAAAACTTTCAACTTTCTTATATTATTTTGTGTTATCTTGGAAATTTTTAAAGATGTCGATTGATTGAGAAAACTAAAGTCGAAATGTGATACAATTTAATCTGTAATTTTTAGGAATTCTGGAAATATTTTTTTTCTAACTAGGGAATATTTTTGAAATTTGTTTATCAATGGTCTAAATTGATCGTATTGTCCCTTCTGAAAGTGATGATGGTTTTTTTCTGAAAACATTTATTGGAATATCCCCTCATACTTCAATTTAAAGATAAAATAGATACAAAAAAAACATTTTGTAATTTTTTTTTTATTAAAATGCTTCCATATATCAATCGGATATATCAATGATACATCCATCAGATCCAGTATATTAAAATGATTGGGCTTACATAAAACAACGGATGCTTTTATCGGCGTGATTGATTCTACATAAATAATGATTCTGTGTCCGATTTGCGCGCAAACAACAAACGACTTCATTTCGCTGTCGCGCTGATAAAAGCAATCATACAGTCTTTGAGTGTGTTCATGCATGTTTGTTTTGTGTTTTGCCTCACGAGTGTATTACAATTTGACCAATCTCTCTCCATGAATGTATGTATGTGAGTGGGTTTAGCATCAATTGTTGTTCATCCGGCAAATTTATTATTAGGCTCACACTGTGTGGATGATTGCGGTTCGCGCGGCGCGCGCGCTCGCGAATAATTCGCGCGATTGTCCGCGCCGACCACACGCGCGCACCCCGCTCGTAATGATAATGACACGAGTATCGGAAATGAGCGTTTCGGCACGCATCTAAACCCGCAGCACGTACGCGCAATTCGCGTTGCGTGCCATTTGATGCGTTCGCGAAAACCCGAAAAAGGAAGCTAATGCCATACAACTTGAATTTCTAATGTTTCTTCGTCGACAATTCTACACGATTTCGAAATATGTCGCCTGACTCGACGAATAAAATTCTCCTCCAAAGTTTTATCCTCCACCACCTTTTCGTTGCAGAAAACCATAGAGAGATAAAAGTTGTTATTGTGCACGGAAATATTTATGAATGATGTTTCGCAACTGTTACAAAGGTGTGCAAAATTGTTATAGATGTACAAAGTTCTGGAAGTTTCCTAGTTGAAAATTTCCTAGTTTCCATTCAGTCACTCGTCGACGAATTATTGATTTCGGAATTTCGTCCTCCATTCTTATCTATACTCCCAAAATTATATATTTTACCCGTCACATTTTGCACGTAATAAATAATTCTTCGTGGTACTATTTATTCGCGCAAAGTTTTGACTGCTTGTCATTCATGAGTCGCGCGACACCTTCACGCGAATTTTTCGATGCCAATTCGTTTACGTGGGTTCATTTTAAACTCGACCAAAAACTAACACTTTTTTCCGACTACGCTTCAGACAGCACTCGTTTTTTTTCGTGTCGTTGAGTTGATACGCTAGCGAAATTACCCGCCTGCAAAAGCTCAATTAGTCAGGCGCTGAGAAATTCGCAGTCTGGACGAACCAACGAACGAACCAGTCTCGTGTGCTTTTGTTTTCGCCTCGAGTTTTCACGCGCTTTCAACTCTGAAGGGTAGTTAGTCACCCGACATATCAAGATTTTTTCCGATGAAAAACTGCTCGGAATAAAATGCGATATAAAACTTTAGATGGAATCATTGGCCGAGTGTGAAGCGAAATCTCGGAGTCCATTTGGAAGTTGCCGAATGCGAGCAAAAAATTGCGGTTTCAATTACTCGTGTGGTTAGTAAAAGTTTAATCATTTTCTTGCGATGAATGACTGGTTTTGTTGCTGTTTTCATTGCATTGCAAAAATATGTGTGGAATTTTTGTATTTTTTGGTAAAATTTGAAAAATATTTATCATGTAAGAGTTCTGAAGTTGAAATTTGTTCCTGATATGTTACAGTCCTTTTTAAATTCTGAAATCGGTATCGTCATCCTAGACGTGATTTTTTACTAGATATTTTGTTGCCAGAAAAGATAAAAGAGTTAGGGTGATAATGAATAGAAACCAACTTTCAGAAATTTTTCGGAGATTCACTCAGAATTCTTCAGAATCTATATTCTAGAAATTGATTTATAAACAGTCTCTAATCAAGATCTAGATACAATCATCATCTCTATATTACAATTTTGTTTCATTTTAAATATCAGAATTTTTCTGAAACAGTCATGACCAAGCAGTGCCTTACGCCCTAACCTGATGGCCACTTTCCGAAATATACCATAATGTAATGTACTCCCTATGTTACCCAGCATGCCGAATGGAAACTTTGCCGTTGAGTTGTTTTAATAAAACTCGGTGCAAATTTAATCAAAACTAGGACCGTTTGAAACATTCGCGCGAATCTCGGCAGACTCTTGTATCGTCGATGCGATGCACTTTGACTTTTTGTCACTCGACTCGACTCTACTCTGTTCACTCTCGCACAAAACTGAAGCTTGCCTTGCGCGCAATTTGTATATTTCCATTTTTCCCGTGTCGTTATATTTCATTCATGCTGCTGAAAACCTGGAGAGTGGAGACTGGAAAGGGATGAAACTTTAAACATTTAAAGTTCGCGTCGAAGTGGTGCGATAAAATTAGCTTCTTCGACGCAAAATCAAATGCAAACTTAATTAAAAGTAATTTCCATGTGCTTTGGACTTTGGGTGATGTGGGTTGAACAAATTTCGCGTTTTGTTTCAAAAATATTTCGATGTAATAATGGCACTGTCAAGGAATTCTGAATCCTCGCCGGAGGTGTAGTGTTGAAAGTGCACCTAGGGTTTTTTTTTCTGCCCTGGGTTGGTACGTATATTGGTGCATTACGACTTCTGGGGTGCATTACGAGTCATGGGATACAACAACCATGGAAAAAACCGGAGGGAATTTATGCTTCAGCTCGGGCGACACAGAAAATAAAAGAAGTGAAACAAATGCGTTGTCGTTTCACGACGCTTGCTTGGATGTTAAAGGTGACTATAGATGATGTCAACTGTCAATGTTGTCAACAAATGTGATTTCCGGTGGTAGCAATGGTTACAGAAAATCAATTTAGTTGTCCTGACCATTTTGTTCAAAAAGAATTCCTTCCAAACACCTTATACCAAATTTTTGTTTATAAGACCTTGACCTCAACTAAGGGCGTACAAGACCAATAATCATCATTGTCAACCAGAAGGTTCCCAAAAAATTGTTAACCTTATGTGGGCAGCTTTAAGCTAACCGGTTGCGCAATACTAACATTTACTGAATTCGCGATGAAAACCTTCGGCGTGCATTGTTTGTTTGCATTCAGCGAATAATTCCACAATTAAATATACGCTTTTAAGCAGTCCTTTAGATCGGCCGTTTCGATTGCGGGCGCGACGCACGCCGTAATCAGCTGATTTAAATTCATACGACATAATATTCACGTGGTGTGTTGTTGGCCTGAAATGCCCATTCTTCGCCCCTTGGCTTCCGGCTGCGTCCCATTTTGTTGCCGGACGATGCGATGCCGAAGGAGCAAACTTCTCGGGACTGTATATATCATATCGCAGCGCTGTGCTGCACGATTTACATGCATATTTGCTGCAACTTTTTGATTCAGCGTGTTTTTGCATGTTTGCATCAAAGTGCATTACTCATATTCTATATGCGCCATTTTTTGCCAGCCCTGGCCGGAAGAAATATGGTTGGTGCTTCCTCAACGCTAGTGCTATTCTATTTGTAAATGTTTCAATGGTATTTTTCATGTCATGGAGAATAGATTCCAAAAGGTTTTTATGGATTATAGTATCCATTAAAGTTTTGTAATATCCTTTTAAAGGATAGTGCTTTTTTGGAGGGTTTTCAGTTGTTGTATTCGTATTTCTGGGTTAATAAGTTTCTGGGACTAAAGTTCCAGAACATTTTTAGGGTCTTTCATGGTGATATTCCAAAATGATGTATCGATTGTAGAACTGAAGACTTGTAGTAGAAATAAGGAAGAAATCAGTGCCCTTGAATCAAAAACCTATTAAAACCCCAAGTCTACGCCTTCGAAGGTTCAAAACCTTCTAAATCTTCAGCAGACATTTTTGGCACTTAATTCGAAATCATTAAGATCCTGCCCCCGATAACAGAGTGTAAACCCCTCGCATAGCAAACAACTGATAAGAGATAACCTACACCTAATTACGGATTCATTCGGCAAACATTCGGCCCAAACCCGCATATATCCACCCACCATTTTGCGTACACGCACACTCTCGGTAGCGCATAAAACGTTTGTTCGGGTCGGGAAACTAATTTTAAATTTTGATGGAGATTAAGCGACTTATAAGCTTAAACATAAGCATGATACCACCACCACCGGCACCAGCGTCGTCGGTGGGCGATGGGCAATCGAGCCGCCCTTCTATATTAAGGATGTCGAGGACGAAAGATAAGAGTGAAGGAAGGCGCCCCAGAACTCTCCCCACCACTAACAAAACTCTCCCCACCACCCAACCCGAACGAGCTTCGTTAATATACTCAAACTAAACACATTTGCGTCGGTGGTTAAAGAGTCTCGTTTACCATTAAGTGTTGGTTTTAAGACGAGTTTTAAGAGTGTCGTTACAGTTGTTTGTCGTCGTTTCAAACAAACTATAATGCATTCACGGCAGCATGCGAGTTGTTCGAGATAATTCGTCGTTTTGTGCATGTCATTAGCGTGCAAGCAACGTTCCCACACACAGAATGGGAATTGTAGTAGTCACTAAGTTAGTTTCTGTGATTTCCATGAAAGTAAATGTTCTGGGGGTTTAATCAATTTTACTGTGAATCCTTTTACAAATTTGAGATATATCCGGATTTCTTAAAAGATATATTATCAAAAAGTTGGGGTTTTGTTTCAATCTGCAGATGAGGATATCAGATCCATTGATGATATCATCAGTTTGGTCAAGAGATACTGTTGAAGGCATCTGGACCACTGGAGAGTTGGTTCATTTCTTCTAAAGGTTCAGGTTTCTGAGAAGAGGTCATGGGTTTGCATGTTAACCAGTTGGAACCATTGTTGAAAGATTTTAGTGGAATGATCTTAGAATTTTACAAGGATCCTTCTTTTTCGCCATCTTAGAACTCTTCTGTTCTTGTACTGTACAAAACATCTACAGCTTTCTGAAGTGATCAAAATGGTACAAAATTTTAGAAGTCTGAAGAGTCCTAAGAAAATTAGTTTTCTAGAGTGTTGTATCATATAGAAGATTACAAGAGTTGGTTCAAATCTGGAATATGACATTTTGGCTACTACTCTTATTGTTCAAAGACTAGAAAACAGTTCTAGAACCAGAAGTTCTCGAGGCAACTTCATGGTCATATTCACGTAAGACCCTGTGAAACGTTTTTAAAATTAGGAACATTATCAAAAAGTTGGATCTTTTTATCAATCTGTAGATGAGGATATCAGATCCATTGAGGATATCATCAGTTTAGTCTAAGTAGTGTAACTGTTCAAGAGATACCGTTGAGTGTATCTGGACCACTGGACATGTTGGTTCATATTTTCTAAGGGTCCAGGTTTCTGACAGAAATGAGGGGTCTGAATGGTTTCATATGTGATCATGGTATACATGAAGATATTAGCACTAAATGAATTTTTAAATTCAGTACCTCTGCTGGCACTTTGGAAAATTAACAAGCGAATGTAAGTGCGCCATCGAGAGAGACCACTCATATTTCCATATTTTCTCTTCTCAATGGCGCTCACGCACCACCCCCCAGCACACTCAAATATAATATGTGCGGTTCATAGTTCTTCATGCTTCACGCCCGAATGAGCTTCGCTAACAGCGTATATTACCACGCCATCACCGGAATGTGTCTAGCTTCTGCTGCCCTCATTCGCATCGACTTTATGCGACAGTATTAGTTAAAGACTGAACGCGCCATGGCGCGTCGTGCAGATGAGGCCCTTCGCCCGAAACTTTGCCACCAATGCTCCTGCTCGTCGTCTCTGCTGGCAGAAATTCTCCATTGTCCTTCATGCAAGTTTTCAATGTACGACCGACTCGTGCCAACACGTCGACGAAAAATTCTATTCTGCCACGTTCTGCAACTTGTGCAGAAGAAGGTGTTGATGTGTTGGAAGGTGCTGCACCGCGTGGTTCGTTGACGTTGGGACCAGTCGGGACCCACCAACGTCTGGTGGGGTTTCATATCATCGACATCGTCAACTCCCGCAAGAAAACAATAAAAAACTGCTGAGAATATCATCTTACTCACCATCGTTTTACTTGCAATGCAACTCTTCGTTTATCCCCACCCTCAGGACTCCAGTTCACTTGGTTCCTTCTGGAATCTACGGGGTTGAAGTTGCAAGAAGTAAACGTCGCAATGAATACATAGTTGACTAAATTAGAAATTCACACGGTGACTTTTCTTCAAGAAAGTTACTCTTCTGGCGAAGCATTTTTATAAAACGTCGTATAAACCTCATAAAAACAAAACCCCACGCGTCGAGAAATTTTATTCGCCTTGAATTAAAATAAATACCATAAAAATGAAGAAATAAAATGATGGGTTATTGCCCATTTGAAGACGGATGGATGGGAGGAAAAATCTTCAACATCTCGAGGGAAAGGCACAAAATACAAGAAGATGGCGCACTTTATTCATGGCCGTTCTTTCTTTAGGTCCTCTCAGGATTCTGTATCAGAGTGTTAATTAGGAATGAGGTGTGAATAATAAATTTTTGTTGACACCTAGTTAAGAAACTGTACGCAGTCTGCTTCGCTGCTGCGAGTGTAGACTTAAGAAGTGGTCGATGTCCCAAAAGCTCCCTATCTTGAGATGTTGGGGCTGGAAGCGGCGTCGAGGGCATAACCTATAAGAAAAGTTTTTAATGCTTGTAAATAACATTGAAATTCAAATTTAGTTTGCATCAGGAATATTTTGCTCATGGGAATTGCTGTAGTCTTTTTGCTATATGATATCAGGGAAAAAGGGTTGTATCCAAATTTTGAAGTGGAGACACGAATACTTGAATTTGAGTGGGTTTCTAAGGTTCTGGATATTTGTTGAACTCTAGATTCTTCCAATGATTCTTTGGTCAGTTTTTTAGACTTTGATATTGTTACTCAAGTCAGATTACTATCCCAGATAAATTTATCAACTCTGAGGGAAGAGCTATCATCATTGGGATATTTTGTAACAATAGTAGGATGGTCACAGGAAGAATTAAACCCAAAATGAAGGCACGAAGAAATGTCCAAGAATAGAACCCAAGAAAGTTGTAAGATAGTCAGTGTTAATCATTCCAACTTTAGCTTCTTAAGGTTCTGAATCTTAAGAACCATGGCTCTAGAGTCCAAGATTGTGGCCCACTACTTCAGCCTTCAATTGATCAATCTTTCTTGAATTCTGAACTATTTTCCCTATCTTTTAAACAATTTTCGATATTTCTTTTCATGGCGAGAAGATGGAACTTGAAGGATTCTTGTAGAACCTTGAAGACATAGTGTATGAAAGGTTGAGAAACTCTATAGAAGGTTCCAATTTACCAATACTCTTGGTTCCCTTGTAATAATCTTTGGAACCATATGATTTTTTGATAGTTCTTTTTTCAGGAAGCGTAGAATTGTTCTAGAATGGACATGGTTCTGAAAGGATTAGGAGTACTATGAAACTTAGGCTTCCTTTAACCACAACTTTTGGAACCTTAGGTTTTTTAATAATCTTATCTAGAACCTTGAAGCCAAAGCGTGTAAAAGACTGGGAACTACTACTAAAGGTTCCAATTTACCAATACTCTTGGTTTCTTTGTAATAATTTTTGGAACCATATGATTTTTTGATAGTTCTTTCTTTAGGATGAGTAGAATAGTTCTATAATAGAAATGGTTCTAGAAGGATTAGAGGTACTATGAAAGGTTAGAACCTTAGAATCTTAGAACCTTTAGAACCTTAGGCTTTTTCAGTAATCCTTTATCCTCGATGTATGAAATAAAGGACTGATTGATTTTAGATTAAGGTACTCTCACTCTTGGAACTATAAGGTGTTTTGGATGACCCTGTCCCACTTGGAACCATTCAAGGTCAAACCTTGAATTCCTTACTAAAACCTCAAACCAGTCCCGACCTTTTAAGTGTAACCGGAAGCTTCTTTTATCTTCATCCATAGATTCACTTCACTTTGAACCTCGCATTGAACCTCGTATCAAACAAGCTATGGCAGTTCAATGCGTACAAACCGCCACAACGAATTAGAACTAATTCGAACCTCGCCTCGCCGGATGGAATAATGTGCGCGCAATTGTTAATTTGCATGAAGGACTTACACTAAATAAAAGAGACTAATTCCGGCTGTCAGCGGAAAACCTGATTAAGGTCCTTGCGTAATGCGCTCGCACAATTGTCGGATAAACGCGAATTGCTGGTGCAATCAATGCCCCAACCAACTCTTGCACGTCCATTGCCATTTCACTATTTCTGCACACACACTATACGGATAATACCACCTATGTTTCTGTACACCACCTTCCTATGTATGTCCTGGATGGCTGTGACCACCACCACCACCCCCTCAAACCGGAAAACACCTAAGCATTGCAACGATGTGTGTGTGCGGGTGCGTGTTTTGCGCACCACCGGAAGACGGACGCGTGTTGGCGCGAATTATGCCCGATGTGTGTGCGTGTGTGTGGTGTGGTGGCACAAACGAGGGGCGGCATGAGCTATTTTCGCATAAATCACGTCGAATTGTGTGCGCGGCCGCGTTGACGTTTATTCGAACTTCCATTAACACGTACGCGCGAAAATTATAACCTCACATATTCACTCCGCATCCCGATAATAACACAATAATGTCGCGTATTCGTTCGCTGCTGTGTGTCGCATTTGTATTCCCTATATTCCCATATTTTACAATATTTCCCACCGCGACCACAATGTGCGTACAGAGTAGAGGTTTTCAACACGTGCGTAACATGTTGAATTTTGCGGGCAGAAAAAGAGGTCCTAAAAGGGACAAGGTTATAACCACGAGTTGAGGAATTTTTGAAAATCAGAAATATTCTAGAATATTTGACAAATGAAAAGTTTGCCGTAGTAATCAGCGTCATCAAAATTGAAAATCATCGTTTGCTTTCAACTTTTGGGGTTATAGCCGTTTTGGGGACTTTCAGAAGTTATCAGAGCCGATTAAAATAAAATGGCCGATTTTCCTTACTGATTTATTTGCACAAAATTCATGAAATAAATTACAATATTAAAATATGACGTGGGAAATTCCAATAAAAATTCACTTATCTTGTACCAGTTGAAGAACATCTCCAAGTATCAGGTACTTGAACAAAAAGTAAGTCACAAGAACCAAACGACTTCTCCTTTTTTCCTTTTTTCTTCAACGTCTTCTTTCACGAGGCTGTCGATACTTTTTTAGATTTCGAAGCCATTGTTCGCCAATATGGGCTATCGCTTTTCGGGTTTAGTCGCGATTTCGTTTTTTTTCATCCTCGTCTCTTCTTCGCCACCATCTCACACCACACACCCTCATCGAACTTTTTCCATCCCCGAAACCCTGGCACACTGCATGCACCTTTCAGTCTCATCTGCGACCGCCTGCCAAGAAAGAAACTCAATTAAAAATCCCGGCCTGTGCACGGCACACTGCGGTTCCCATCGAGTCCTGAAGGAGCGAGTGTCTCAGAAAGCGACCCCACCGACTGCCATTGACTTTTCTATTAGTAAGTTTTAGCTGTCGGTGGCATTCAATTTTTGCAATCTTTTCAGCATTCTTTCGACTTCCCACACCAACCACACACGTCACCAAAATAATGAAGGTAATCAAAAATGACCGCAAAGACCTCCAATTTTGCACTTTGTTGCTACTTCACGTACGTACTATTGCAAAAACCAACTGCAAATTTCTCTGACCTCTCGTAACCTTTTCTTCGTCGAGTCGTTCCTTGGTAGTTATTTTTTATGTATTAATTAATGCAATTAATTTCGGGGTCAGTTAGTGCCGGTTAAACTCCTCGATGCTCGTCGTTGAAAACTTTAAACTTGGACCATATTTTCATTCCATGCGAATACTAAATATTTAGTGTCATGGGTGCGCTTGCTCGGGCAAGAGGGCATTCTTCTTATATTGGCGAAAAACTTTCCGGAAGTTTACGCGTTTACACGGAAACTAAAGTGTTCTTCACCTTTACTACTCGTGTTGCATTGGGGGTAATGAAAGTTCCGCGGGGGCGGATGTCGAGCGTCTTGCTCGAGGAATGGACGCGTTTCGAACATATGGCACAAGCTCACGAACTAATTTGGTATTCCGTTTTAGTATTTTAGTTACTTTTACGATGTGACAAACGGATTCTGTCGTCGTCGCCTTGCACGCTTCTTATGCCTTCTGCTTGGTTGGTGCTGCTTCCTCAAGGGAGGCTTCTCTTTTATGCCTCTTGAGCCGCATTATGATTTAAATAATTCCCATTCTTCAGCTTTCCGGATATTTATGCATATTGCATTAAGGTTTTGTCATCTATTATTTTCTAAGAGTGTTCTTTTTTAGGAAGGTCATTCATTGTCAAAGCTTGGGCTCATGTTCCAAGTTGAAGGACATTATGACTCTTAGGTTCTTCAAAAGAGGTGATTGTGGAAGGCGAAGTTCTGAAGGTGGTTGACATCTAAGCAACCGGAACCTCGGTTCCAGAAGACAAGAACATATTATTAGAGTCCTGTTTTGAAAGTTTCCAACTTTTTGATTGGAGATTATCAAGGTTAGTTGTTTCTTCTAACAAAACAGAAGGCTCTGTTTAAGATTTTTGAAGGTTTAAACCATTAGATATCTTAGGTTATCAGGTTGGACCTAGTTACAAGTAATAGTCCACTGATACAACTTTCGAGAAGGACTTTGAGATGTTAGTTAATACTCTTGACTCGTAATCAACTATCTCAGGTTAAACCTTGTTGAAAGGTAGAAAAGGTTAGGAAAACTATAATCTGAGTATCCTTAATTGCGGAAACTTATCAGAAAATTTTCTAGAAGCATTACAAAAGCTTATGTCAAGCAATTCTTTCTAGAACAATGTCTTCTACTACTCAATGACATATAGGGACGTTATATAATTTGAACCAGTTCTAAATTGAAGACTTTCTTGTTTGGAACCATTCTTCCCACCTTTTATTCTGTTCTATATTAGATTCTATCAGCATCTTTCAAAAAACGACCTAACGATTTTTGAACATATTGAAACCAACATTCCTACATTCGATTGGATGCTTCATACTAATATAACATTTTCATCAACCTCCTTCCAAGTCGGAGAAGGAGCTAACAAATTCCGGCAACATGATGGTGAATTCGATACAACTCATCCATCAAAAACGATATGAATAAATTGTTTCGACGCTCTACTGAACGCCGAGCGAAAAAAGGCAAACGAAATGCTTGAGTGTGTCCTGAAATGCCGCCATTCTTTGTTGTTTCCAAGCCAAGCACCAAAACACTCAACATATATATATATATAGGTGCGTGGGTGGAGATGTGTTCTAATGCTGTCGGACGGCCGACATACAAGAAGACGAAGACGATGAAAAGGCGGAGTGACATGAAAAGTAAAAAACATGTTGTATATATATGTATCTGATATTTTTATAAATGCACGCGAAACACATTCGAATGACTCGCGGAACGCGTCTAAACGGTTTGCAAATACGACTTAAGGCGACGACGGATTTGCACGAGCCTTTCTGTGGCGGCGCGCGGCGGAGGAAAAAAAAGACGCATGAATGGGAGAATGGTAGCAATTTAAGATGAAAATAAGTGTAAAGCTGACGACGTAATGGAACATGAGCGACTACACAAGGATAAACACGTCGAGGATAAATATAGCAGGTTGGGTGGGCATAAAGTGAGAAACGACACCGACCGCATTGAAATGTTACGCCTAATGCGTCAGCGCCACGGGTTCTTGTGTTAAGTGATTTGTTGTAACATATGTTAATGTTGAAACTCGAAGCGAGGGTGGTTTGAGGATTTTATATTCTATGTTTTCTTTTCTGGGCCCTTCTTGGTATTTTCAAAGGAGGACTATTTGGGACTTCTGGATTGGTGATCATAGTCTTTAATTTTGGTCAGAGTTAGTTTTTCTAGAAGGGTTATTTTGCTCTAGTCTAGACTTTTGCTCTAGACTCTTTTGGTCTAGTGCATAAGTCTAGATTCAACAGGTCTGATCTAATCTTCTTTGGATTCATCTACCTAATGTTATCATTTGATAACATCATTTGATTTCATGTCTTCTGACCTATTATGATTAGGTCTGTTATAGTGAGAGTCTGTCCATGGTCTGATCTAGTCTAGTCAAAAAAGAGATTATTGGTCTAGTGTTGAACACATCTACTTTAGACTGCTTTAGGTGATTATAGTCCAATCTGCTATAAACTAATCTTCTATGGTGGGTTTTGGACTGCTCTGTTCAGATCCGATGGTTGAGCCCACTTTGGGCTAGTCTGTTTTGATCTTGTATATCAGTCTAGATTCAACAGGTCTGATCTAATTTGCTTTGGCTACCTCATCCTTATGTACTTTCAGATAATTTAATCAAAATTGATGACTTCTGTGTGGTTAGTTTGATGTAGACGATGTCCTTGATCCTAGTCCTAGATCTTTTGATTTTATATGATCTACTTTGACCTGTTTATCTTCAAATTTAAAATTATACTTCAACCCAAAATTCTCTTGTAAATTATATTTAAAACTTAAATTAAAGTTGAATATTCCTTAAGGATAATGACTTACCTAATAAATTCTGAAGTTCAATAAAATCCAATTCTTGTTCAGCTCTCTGAAATGTTCAACACTAAAACATAAATTATTCCAGCATTCTTTGTCATAAACCGAAATTATATTTACTCAGTAATATAAATACTGAACCATGTAATTGATTACCCTCGAAATGAATACTTTCACATACTTATTATTATTTAATTAAAATCATATAAATCACACAAAACTCGTAAATCTGAAAATTGCATGCCTATTCTGAAATATAATTACATTCAAAATATTAATAACATCTGTCATTAACATGCAACGCATCTGATGTGTGCTCAACTTCCGCTCTTGTTGCAACAACAATCATCCCTCAGAATATAAGCAATAAGCGTTTATTAATAATGCAAAACATCGCCCTGACGAACAAAACAAAACAGCAATATTTATTGTAAATAATTTCAATTACGAAGTTTATTGTACAAATTGATTCGTACATTGATGGGACACGGGGGAATAATTGAACGTTATTAGATATTCGTTATCATCATTATTATTATAGTTAATATTAATAAATTTACAATCTTCATTATAACAACAAGGTTGCATCATCGTCATCATCATCATCATCATCGTCAATATATATTTGTTCATTTTCACTCATCATATATTATCATAATTATTAATTTTATCCATATAACAAAATATATAAAATCATTAATTACATTTTTTTTTTTTGGTTTTGGTTTTGGATTATTTCAATTTTCTTGTATTCGAAATTAGTGCTAGAATTTCGAGACGATACAAAGACTTCGATGATCTTTATCATCGAATGTTTACGATTGGATGCCTAATTATTTGCGTGTCGCTCGTAAATTTAATGCATGAGTTAATTACGCAAGTAAATACATTGCGAACGGAATGCTGTCGAGGTTAGGTGTGTGATATGATGGAAGGAGCGCGTTCAGAGTGTTTTCCACTTGGTGTGTGTTCGTTCGGTTTTTATTGCTGTTTGGAATTGGTCGTGATTACATTCATTGGACATTTCCATGTTTGACGCTTGTTGAGCGCGTAAACGCCCGACGTAATGAGAACGAAATAAACGCGTTATGTGGAATGACGAGTTTTAGGTGACAGCATCAATTCGTGAACGATTTTTTCGACGAGTTTACGACGATTTTATTATAAATGTGAGTGTTTGTTGTATGCTGGTTGCGTCATTAGTTCAGGTGTCATGCACGCATTTTATGTCATGTCATAACATATTTTATTTTATGTTATTTGATTCTACTTGTTCCATTGTGGAATATAACCTGCAAAAATTGCCAATCATTCAATGGTAAAACTATAATTTAATTGAAATTACATTTGTATATGTTGTTGTAATTTGCAAAGTTAGATTTGAATCAATTTGATGTCTAACCTAAAATTGAAGTTCAACAAATTCAGTTTGAAGAATCAAATTAGAAATTGCATTGCTACAAAAGCTACTTTTAGTGATCTAATTTTTTCTCAGATTATAGTCGTTTAAAATTATTTAAACAAAAGATCTTGCAAATTATTGGATGAATCATGTTGTGTAAAATATTGGAAATGTCAATGAATGTAAATGAATCAATCGATCAATTTTGGTTATATTTGTTGATTTCCATATCAATATTTACAAATACCCAACAATTTTTTAATTCAATCTGATATTTGATTCCAAATCTATTGATTTTCAACTCAATATATTTGATTAAAACAATTGCCAATTAAATTACCTGGCAACTCTCGAATATAACTCTCAACGTAAACTGGAATTTTGTGATTAAAATATTTCGTGCCAACAATATCAACAACATTTTGCGTTTGATTTGAATCACATGACCAATGAATCTGTTGACATGATGAAACAAAACTCGAGGATTTTAATATATCAAATTTTCGACTTTGTGTGCAATCGATGAATACAAACCATTCACACATTATGTATTATATGTTAATTCGTATGCATTTATTACACTGAATTTCCTCTTCTTGTATCTCATACGAAATGAACATTATTTAATGGCATTGGAAACATTGCACAAATGTACATTTACATGTAAGATATGCGCATTCGTGATCCCATCCTGATATCGATCATTTTTCCGCTTTTCAGTTCTTTCTTGTTGTATGCAGAAAATCCGTCCTCTTTAACTGTCGATGACACAATCAAATTTATATTTAGGTCGGTTAACTAATTCCTCGAACGTTTCGTGTGTTATCAATTCTAATCAACTGTTACAGTCCATTACGAATTTGTAGCCGTTTGCATTAATTAACTGTCACATAAAATTAGTTCCTTCTTCATCAATGCCAGACTCACTCGCTCGCGTTTCCTTCGCATTTTCACGCCCATCACGTCAATCATATTTACAGAACGTACAAACTTAGAGTTTATCGTATCATCTAGATTATCGGTGATAAATTCAAATTGTTCATCATGCATTATCTGATATGTACAACGAGAAAATCCGTTCGTTCGTTCGTAGATCGCACTCTCGACTCGATAATTAATTCGTTAACTAATTAATTAGACCTCTTACGTGTTTACATTTACAAACGTTTTTTTATTAAATAAAAATATATTTATTATCAATATTTAAATGTAAATTCCGAATCCGAATGTTTCGGTTTATTTCTTAGATAATTTATATCAATGGGGAACGTCTTTGAATCAAATTATCATTATTTATTAATTTATGTTTGTTTTTTGTTACGGTTAATGCGGTTAATATTGGATTGATATATTATAAAGTTGAGATCAGTTCACATTTGTTGATCACTTTTACGACTTTGTTTTTTTTTTTTCGAAGATAGTTCAAATGTCCTTTTTCATTTTCAGAAGCTTCCAGTGATTGGACGACATGTTATCACCTTTAATGCTACGTTGTGTGCCGGATTATGAGGAGCAGCAGGCTGATAAGGATCAGGATGTGCGGCTCAGTTGACCAACACCCACGACCATGATGCATTGCTGCAGGATGTTCGCCTGAAATCACCGATAAAGGTAAGTCAATCAATCAATCAATAAATCAATGATCTATGAAAATCATCGCCAACATAAGAACTTAAATGCGGACTAAAATTGTTAGTTAAACGTGAGGATATTTACTATTACGCCACACGTGTGGCGTAAAAGGCAATTTCGTTAACCGTCATGTGCATAACGTTGAAACTTGCTGCCAAACATCGTTTTTCTCCGGGTGGTTTTCCCAGCGCTTTGCTTTGTGCATTGTGCAGAAGTAAACGTGCGGATAACCTGTTACCACACCGTCGGTTATCGTCGTGGTGTGTGTGGTTCAAGGTGGTCGCATTGTGGCACTTCGGATCTAATTAACGCCACCCCCGCAACACCAAAAACAACAACACACGCTTCTTGTTGTGCTGTCGTAGCAGCAGCNGTCGCCGTCGTCGTGGTGTGTGTGGTTCAAGGTGGTCGCATTGTGGCACTTCGGATCTAATTAACGCCACCCCCGCAACACCAAAAACAACAACACACGCTTCTTGTTGTGCTGTCGTACCAGCAGCAGTAGCAGCATATTATTAAGGACGTGCCTGTATACTGCATATCCTCGTTAGTCAGGTGCGCCATCGTACGCTGAGGACTATTATTTTATTTAACTCATTTTCCATGTAATTTATCCTCATATGCGTGCGTCGCGGGTGCGCAATTTGCGTTTACTCTAAGGTCGCACCCGAGCAATTTGAATTGCGAGGATAATGGATGAAGGTGATCATCATACATATATTGTTGCTTATGAATTATTTGAGAGAGAGAGGAATTTAGTTTTCTTCCTGAGAAATTGCCTCGGTATTTTATGCTATTCGTAGTGAGCTGAGATATTTCAAAAGAATCCTTTAAAAGTTACTTATTATATAATTTCCTAAACAAAATTTCTATTTTAATCTGATAGAAAAAGTTGCCGATAGTAAGATAACATGGAGAATTTTTTAGAAAGCGAACATGAAAATATTCCAAAAAAAAGTTTAAAAATAGGGAATGCAAAAAATAAAATGAATGTAAAAAAATAAGTTACAAAGTCATAATTTGAATTGAATTCATAATTAATTTAGTCTCTTCTCGTCGACAAATAAGATTATCTCACAAAATTGTATTTTCGAAACACGAAATCTAATTTTCCCTAGCCAACAACATATTTGTCCCAAACCCAAAATGTCAAAAAGCAACAAATGCAGAACATTAGAAGGTTCCATTACGTCTACCATCCACTTTGTCTAAATATAATTATTTTGATTTCAAAGCGCGGTTTTCCCTGCATACATACGCACACAACATCGCAAATTAACACACAAGAACACACGAGCAAAACAACAACTTCAACAACGTCAGCAACAAGGTACGACACGCTGAAACAATTTTCGTTCGCCAATTTTCATTGCAACAGAATACGTTTTCCTTTTCGCCATCATCCCCTGAAACGTTCGTCGCTCGATCCCCGTAGCTGGGAAAACGAAAGTTGTTTGATGAATTCCTTTGAGATGAGGAGGAACATTTTACTTTTGATTGCTTTCTGCTTGCTCCCGCGCTTCTAATTGCGATTGCTTCTCTGATTCGCCTTTCTATGAGGCTGCGTTTTTTTTTTGTTTTGGAACGAGCTAGTGAAGCGGGGCTGATCGGTGATTTTCGTGAACAATTGCGCTCGTAATTACAGGAATTGCATCGAATCGCCCAACACACAATTGGGCAATTGATCGATAAAGAACGACACGACATTCATTGAATTGCACCAAATGGTGCATTTCGTGGATAATTATTCGTTGATTCATTCGCAAGTTTTAAAATGTATCTCAGAAATTATCCATGTTTCTAGAAGTGAAGTTGATGTACATTTTAGATTTTGTGGATTCATTATAGAATTTTTTGTATAGGTTTTGAAAATACTTTGTTTTAAGAAAAGTTCTGCTATTCGAGAATTCTGGATAGGATTATGACTCAAAAACTGATGAAGTATGAAAATAACATCTCCTTTCTGGACTTTTCTGAAGTCACCCCAAAGATATAGCCCAACTGATATAGAATCAGTACTAGAAAGTTGAGCAATTTTTAAAAAAACTTCATCTTTGAAGATATCTAACACCCTATGATTTCCAGTGTATATTTACCTATCGATTTTGTCCTTTGTCTTTAAATAACTTGTAGAAAAATAAAAGACAAGAAAAAAATCCCCAGGTGATTCTGAAATATCTCAGAGATAATTGTTGTTACTTGGATTAAACTTCATGACTTTCTGGACTCTTTCCAGAATTTCTTGCCTAGATTTTGAAAATAACTTCCTCTAAGAAAAGTTGAACTTTCTGGGAATTCCAGAGTGGATTACAATTTCTCAAAATCCAATGAAGTATGAACAACATGTTTTTTCTAAACAATTCTGAATCTATCTCAAAGACATATCACTAAATTACAACCTTCAATTCTGTATCTAATTCGATTGGTCCCTAGTCCAAAATTCTCAAGTGTAGTACCTTTTTCCTGCAATCACTTTTGAAGGTCTAAACGTTCAACAACATCATCCGTGAAGTGTCCCTAATGAGTATTCATATTGACATGGAAGTGTAGTAGGAAATGTATTCTAGTCCCCTCGTGAAGTGTGGGCATTGGAACACTCACCGTTCAGAATGTGCACGCGCACATTATATGTGTTGGCGTTGGATGGTGAGCATGTGTAGAGGCCGGAATCGCTCTGGACCGCTTTCTGAATGAGCAGTCGGCTCGTCGTGACGGGGCCCTTTTCCGTGACGAGGCTGATGCCGCCGCGCGGCGAATCGAAATTGATCGCCTGCGAATTGTGCGACCACATCATTGTCGGCGGCGGTTCCGGCGCGTACTTCACCAGGCACGTCAGATTGATCGTCGAGCCGAGGTTGATGAACAGATCCGGACCGCCGAGTATTTCCGTAATTGGTTCTGGAACAAGCAAACATTATCTGTTACACCCATTGTAAACGATATACACCTTAGATTTCTTAGGGACTAGAGACATTTGTCAGGAAAGGTTTTTCTTCATTTCTTTCTGTGTTGAAGTTGAATTTTTGGAAGGAGTTGCAGTAAGAATCATGGGTCTTATATTATGATCCCAGTTTGGTAGGTTCCTCAAGTTTTTGTAGTTGGTCACCTTGATAGTTGTTAGGCTCATTTCTAAGAGGATCATTGACATTAGAGATCAAAAAAATCTCTCAGAACTTGAAATGTAATTTTGGAAGAGAACCCAGTTCCAAATGGTTACAAACCAAAGAAGATCTCAGGATCTGTCTGGAATTTGAAAGTTCAGTTCTGTGTTCAATCATCTTATCTCAGAAATAATTAGATCAAAACTGATACCAGTAAACTTTCAACTTATAGGTCAATCTGACTTTAGGTCCATGATTAGTATTACAAAGTTCAGCCTTTTTAAAAAGAATTGGAACCATTCCAGGTTGACCCTTAGTAAAATTGTCATCTTAAACATTGTTCAAGGGAGTCTAATACTTAAGATATTCTATGACTCTAGATGTATATATTCCTATCTTGTCTTCTATCTTTACAAAGGTTAGAATAGAATTGGCATTAGAAAGAAAAGAAAATTTCTCAGAAATTTTGATAGTTAGATCAATTCTCAACTCATAGATCTCTGACTTTACGTTTCCATCTAATATTACAAAACAAATTCGGCCTTTTGCAAAAGACCTGGAACCATCTCTGTTTAGGACTTATAGGATAATAGTCACCATAAACATAATCCCAGATAATCCAACATTTTTTTCTGCCCTGTCTTCTATCTGAAGAAAGGTTACAGTTAATATTGGTACTAAATATCTAAGAAAATCTCAGAAAATGAACAGTCTGGATACTGCCAGTAGACAGTTTAATGTTCAATCATCTTATCTCATATAAAGCTTGATCAAATTTGTTATCCGTCAACTCCGTCAACTCATAGGTCAATTTGACTTTCAGCCCGCATTAAATATTACAAATTTTAGCATTTTTCAAAAATTCTGGAACCATTCAAGAGTGACCTATATAGTAAAATAGTCACCATAAAGACAATCCAAGGTTCTCTAACACCTTTTAGGATACTCAACTACACCCTATGACTTTAAGCTACATTTTCCTTTCCTGTCCTATATTCTTAGCTGCAGAAACCTTGCAAAAAAATAAAAGGCAATTCCCCCAAAAAACTTGTCAACATGACGAGTCTACAAAAGAAAATCTCCCCAACAGATACAAACATTCACAACATAGAGAGAGTCCCTTGGACCGAATTAGGACAAAGTTCGCTTCGATTGTCAATGTTCGACTTGTCGATCCGGAAGCGCATCTCTTCTTCCACCGATCGTCATTCCACTGCCGGCAGTCGTACACGACGTATGTATAACGAGATAAGCCATGGTTGTCATCTTAACCGCCCTCGAATTAATGAACACCCATGCCGCATACCGATGCGAAGCGGAAGCCAGCGATGGTCACATACATTGCTTTCGCTTCCGGCCTTCCGGCGGAACCACCCAGTTCGTTACGGGCGTCTTGATGACGTTAGGCGAACGAAGGCCACGACCTGAATACACAATACCTCAACCTTCTGAGGGTCCTATCAATCCCATCTCTGTCCGCCATCCGCATATCTTCCACTTCTTGTGTGTACTGTGTACATGTGGCCAGGTTATGGGACATTTAACTGAAGAGTCTCAAAATATTTGCGGAGGTAAATTAATTAATAAGGTGGTTTCATTAATGAAGTCGACCTAAATTTTGTTTCAAAAACTTCAAGACGAATCTAGGTTATTGAGATTTCGTGTAGTTATTGTTGGACTTGGTTTTGATTCAGAATTCTGAGAGTTCAAGAAGCAACATTCAGTTTGCTATTTGTTGTTATTAAGCAAATACAAGGTCGAATATCAGAGACCAATAATGAAACGGTCTGTGAGCACTTCCGGAAATATCCTGCGCTAAAATTCAATTGAAAGTTTTGGTCGCCCAATTTCGAACATTCAAACATGTCGATTAAAACATTTCGTTCGTATCAAATCAATGTGAGTTGACTTCTTCTTATCAACGCGATTTTATTTCCATAACATAAGAGCGCATCGTATAAATTTATACGACTTTGCGATGCACGATGCGACTTTAAGGCACTTTGAAACTCAACGGCGTTGTTTATCGTAAACCGGCATAAAAATCATCTCGCGAATGCCACTTTGCAGTGCATCTCGATGCACAAATTATGCATAAAGCCGTGCGTATCAACGCGCGACAAAGTTGATTTAACTCAAACATCATAAAAATACTAACTATGAAGCTCCACGTTGCGCGCCGTTGTCATCGTCGTCGTCTTCGGAGGATAAACATCCCGTTGAAGAGGAGGAGGGACTCTTTCAGCGAACGACTTCCTTAGTCGATGGAACAAAGTCATAAACGCGGATGGCGTATCCGAGTTTTGTGCACGCGCGAGAATTTTTATTAAAAATTGCTTTTAATATAATATCGTATGGTATTAATAAGCTGTGTGCATTTCGCCCGTTTACAGATAGCGCTTTTCCATGCACACCGCAGATTGTGTGCGAATTTCCCCGTCGCTGCGCTGGTGGTGGGGGTAATGTGCAAGCGAGGACTTTTTCCTGAAAGAGCACGGCAAACGTCGGGGGGGAACCCCCGGTTTATTAGACTTTAGTGGAACGTAACTAATTCAGTTTTAATTATTCCAGAAGCGCCAAGTTTACGGCGCAACTTTTAATTTACGAGTGGGAAATTTTTCTTGCGCCATTGCTGCCCACGAAGAAGCTGCAACTTTCTTAATTATGATCACATAAATAAAAACACATTAAAGGCATTTAGCATCTTCCCCAAATGTGTGAGTCTGGAGGAAATTTTCAGCTTCACAATTGCACATTGTTGAAGAAAAAAATAACGGAGTCAAAATTGTTCACTGAATGCGAAAATATTGTGTACGAATGTGTAATCCATTAGACTGATAATTAATCATTGATTTAGTCGTTGCCTTTTGCGTGCTCTACGCCTAACGAGGCTCATTAACGTATTTAAATGTGGAAAAAATGCGCCCGCAGCGCCAGCCGACAAGTTTTCCGCATTAAGCGAAAGATAAATTACGCGAAATTTATTTTTGCGCGCCGTATTTTCATTTGTTCGTTCGTGCAGCTTCATTTGTATCTTTATGGTTCATTTTCTCATTCGCGTTTTTGACGAATGGGAGGAACTCCCATCGAAAAAAAGCAAGCGTTGGAATTCTTCGTCGTCGTTCTTTGCGGTGGAAAATGCGAAATATATTTTCGGCGGAAAATGCCGGAGCGGAAAAAACGCCAACGGTAGCAAAACATGTGAAATGCATGCCAAACAATCATTTTCTATTTGGAATTTCTCCACTCGAATAGAATACGGCTGTGCGCACAGGGTGCAACATTGTAAACTTTTATTTGTTGCTGCACTCCTGATTGCAACAATTTCGCCACGTTTGCTTTACAATGCGACCGGCGAATGTTCGACGATGCGCAACAAAAGAGGGGCAAATTGTAGTGCGAACGTTGTTTTTATGAGCTCATAGGTGCAAGCTTCTTTTATGTTCTTATGTTCATTACAATGTTCGAATCGTTTTGGCATGCATTCTCTTCGGTGCTGCACTCGAATTTCGCCGTTCACACACGTTCAACATAACAAATTTGAATAGAACTATTGTCGGATCGTGTATTAGGACATTGCCATAAAAGTGAATGGTTCCTGCTAGCTATCAGGAATGATACACCAAAAATGCGGCGTTTTCCTGTTCGATTTTTTTTTGCTTGCATTACTGAATTTCTTGCAAGCTAACAAATTGTATAACAAAATAGAAATTGCTCCTTGGTGGAAAATATAAATATGAATAGAATGCGGAGCGGATACTAATATTTGCAGACGAAGGATGTGTGAAGGCTGAATACAGAGGATCATTTGCTGTTTTTAGAGGAGTTATACAACAATAGTGATCTTTAGAGTAGATTATATTGTTGTATGGAATACGACATTTCCGTGTTTATGAGTCTTCTTTTGTATAGTAATTCAACTCAGAGTATTTAAATAGTGCCTTTGATATAAAACAAAAGTTTTTCTATTTTTTTTTTTTTCATAAAAACAAGTATTTTTTAATTCAATACATAATTTAAAAACCCCTTGACCGATTTTTGTAAATAAAACTGGGTTTTGTATCAAATCCTACACTGAGTGCAATGCGCATAATCAAATTTTCGAAAAAAGTCTTGCTTCCGGTTTTAATTACGCGCGTCCAGCATCCCTTCCGGTCGCATTCCACTCGTACGCTACTTAAGTACGTTCGGCTCCGGTCGCTTTGACTCGCGTCAGTAGTGCTCAGTGAGCTGTCGCGTGCGGTCATGTTGCTGTTGCTGCTCCGTGTTGCAATTCCGCGATTCTGTAATGTTAAACAATCGCAACGAAATTGTGTCGAGACGTTAAACAATGTATGTATACATTTAATGATAGCTGATCACAAATAATAAACCTGTCTAACTGTGTATTA
>JARJDZ010000125.1:0-19021 GCA_030264555.1 Aleochara sp. GC000083
CGAGCACCGTATGGCTAAATCCACAAACGACTTTTGAGGCAGCGACACGTGCAATTGTTGAGGACATAATTCGGAGCTTCCAGTCTAGGCTTACAATGCATTTTGACTCATTAACTGAGGGAGAAAGTGGCATTTTTAATGGTAATTATCCTTCACATTTCGTGTATTAATTTCTATGTTAATCAAGCTATGAAACATCCTTGTAGTATTTTTTGATTTTTTTTCTGATTTATTAGCAGGTGACTAATTGGATTTTCTGTGTTTTAAGATACTTGCAGCTTGCATGAACCACCACGTCGCGTTCAAATAACCCTACCAGTATGTAATGTATCACTCGCAGATTATTTATTCCCTGGCGAAGGGCCACAGGAAGCGCAAATATCTTTCCAGGATGTTTTAGATGTCCACATAACAAGTAAACAAGTGGTCAAAGATGTGGAAGGTCAGGCTGGTATGTACCTGATCATACTTATCAATATTCCAGTTAGTAATTCCTCTTGATTTTAGACTTGACTAGTTATTATAATGAAATAGCTGGAAGAGACAGCAACGAATTACCGTTGCCCTCATTGCCCACGGACACGAATAAGTTTATGTACATTGTAGGTGCTGGTGTTGCTGTTGGTGTACTGATACTATCACTATTAATACACTTCTTACGGGAATATAATATACTTTGAAAGGCAAATTCAGAATTCTTTTTCAAATCAGCCCGGGTTCAATCGCTATAAAATAATCAAGTTCTCCAGAAGTGTATTTTCATTATATTATTCCATAATAGCTGAAAAGAGAGTTTATGTGACAAAAAGAAATAAATTTTTTATGATGACATGTGATAACGGTGTTACTGTATGAATTATATCGAATACTTAGAAAGTTGCAACAGTGAAATGTGCAGCAAATGTAAACGTACTTTTTCTGATTCTTAATTGAATTTACACTTTGAAAAGTCCATCTCCGGGTGCTGCTGCATGAACCTACAACAAAAAATATTTAGTAAATCCATCCGTTAGCTAAATTATGACATTACTTCTTAATGACATCTTGCTTCTTTTGATCATCACTTGTAGGCAATCCCAGCTCCTTTTGCCGTTGATCATACATCATCTTCTCCACTAATCCCCTCGTTTCACCATCCAGATCGCTTAGCTTACTAGGTTCGGGATTGATTTTCTTCGTACTGATTTCTGGGTCTGAGACGATGATTTTCGACCACCAGTTCATTTTATTAACTTTCTCAATATTGAAGAGTAGCGATTTTCCGTCCTCGATGACCCAAGTGCTTTCCTCCAGCTTGATTTCGTGGGGAAAATCATCGTCGATGATGGGATCTTGACCTTTGACGCCGCATTTCAGATGTCGTTTTGCTAGGGTTACTACGAGGTCTTTCTGCTTGGCGCGGAAATTGATGTTGAGGGGTACGCGCAACTGAAATTAATATAAATGTTATAATTATTAAAAATTTGTAATAATACACATAATGATGTAGTACACGTAATGATTCGGTATGTTGTCAGTAAACTAATAAGTTTGTAAATTTAGAAGAGTAACTTTTTGAAATTGATCAAAAATTCTTGGGATAAGTTTCACTTTGCGTATATGAACTTATTATTAAAAGTTTAGTTTAGTGTTGATATCTGTGATTTTTTCCGGTTTGTAAATCATTTGAAATTTTAAGATATTTTTCACTAATTGGTTGTTTTAGTGTTAAAATTAATATTTTAACGGTACGAAAAGACATATTCTTCACTCATATTTATTGCATACATTATGCCTTTTCCACAAGTTTATTAAACCAAGTTTCCGCCTGGTTACAACAAATCCAAGTTTGCATAGTTTAACTTGCATATCACATTGCACCACGTTATTGCTCTATGCCTGTTTTATTGTTACGCAAAATGCGAAATCCGGGTTAAAATCAGTTCAGAGCAAGGCCGGGTAATACAATATCTTGCCAAGTGTTGAATAGCAACTGCAGCAGTTATAATGGAGAGCCACCAACAGTCATAATGTGTATTGGAATGAAACTATAAGTGAGGAGCCAAGTTTTATGGTGGCAATGTCTTTCATTCGCACGAACTTGCAACCGAATTGTAATTCGATTAAAATTCGAGCACGACACGCAATGATGCAAAATTCATAATTGAATCCTTACTTCACAAAGGCGCATTGCTTGTGCAAGCATGTTTGCTCTTTCGGTTCGTGCTCACGATGGCGAAATTACCTTGCTCTTTGCTGGCGATCAAGAGCACAATTTCTTGCCACTGTGATGATTAACACTGTTCAATCATGCACTCATTCGTTCTTTTATTACAAAAGCAATATTTCACAGTATTGTTTTACGTTTATACTTCAAATTTTACTGTCGTTAACTTATTTACAAGCAAAATTCCGAATGCAACTGACGCGTCAGGTCAATGTTATATCAAGCAGTCAGTGAATATTGCAACATCAATAGCACGAAGAAGTCGAGATTGGAATACAAAATTTCGTAGAATTATTATCAGTCATTTGTTGTATTAACCTTTCTTAAATATAGTCAATTAATAATTTAATAACTGAATTAAATAAAGTTTCATTAGTTTTGACTCTTCTGTATTTAAGGAAAAGGTATTGTTTGGTTTTTCTATGCACATCTTTTGCGAGAGAAGTTATAAATAACAGCAGAAATAATTGATGTTGGATTACAAAATATTAATAAACAATTATTTCATTCAGTGAATGGATATAATGAAGATGTTTCAATGATAGATATACAGCAATAAAGAACGAATATGGGAATTGAGTTAAATGTGTGAATGATCTTGACGATGCTTAAGAAACATGTGACAATCGTTAATTTAGCAATAACAAGTTAATGCGAAAAGACTTCCATTCCTTTTACAATAATTGAACCAAGTTTCGTTATACAATAGGCAAAACCGGATTGAAACGGAAATCGTATTAATTAAATTCAACAAATATAATTGATGACTTACTGTAATCACACTGTATGCCCTTGCTATCTCCTGCAGACTCAATTACGAAATATTCAGTAATATTCATCGTCATCACGGATGTCTTTCAATATTTTTCAGCATATTCATTGCCAAAACAATACATATCATGAACGAGTATCAATTAAAAGGCTAAATATTTTGCCTTTTCATTGTGATAATTGCATGCCAAGTGCTTGATACATTTATTGCAATATTATTGTTAATAAGCAGACTGTGCGTATGAATCGAGGTGCTAATGATCATGAATTAATTTATACTGAAAATATTCTTTTGTTGCACTAATACGCCTGCTGGCATAAAGTTTATGCAGCTTTGCCTTATTTACTAGCTGATATGGTTCTTTTTGTGGTTTGGATGAAGGTCGCTGGCGACAGCAATCCGTGCCTTCATTTCTTCACGAAGTGAAGCAAACCAAATAAACCAACTGAAATATGCCTTTAGAGCTTTCTGTTACCTCCTTGTTCCAAATGCCGCGATGATGATGCTTCGCAAGAAGCGGCACAAAGTACAAGAATCGTTTCTTATAAGGAAAGCAGAAGAACGACAAGACGCCACGCATCGTCAAGGTAACAAAGGCAAAAACCACTAAAACGCACTGCAAGTGATACAATAAGAAGTAAAAAGTACTTTGTTTTATGCCCAGAGAGGATGATAAAGCTGTGTGTGCAGCCAAATTCTTCTTAATCGCATTTTGTTTTATTTCTGCCTTATAGGAATAAATTTCTTGTCAGTGTCGAGACAATGTTTTGCACTTTTCATCTTGTTTCACTTAATGTCGTGCAAGACATTTGCAAAATAATAAAAAATATATAAAGATATTACGTTAATGAAGGCGATAGGGATAACAAGATTTATAATATTAGATTATAAGTGTGAAAAGTGCAATGTTATGAATGAGTAAAAGATTTCAATCATGAAGGTTCGCGTGTTCCTAATGACATTTAGCACACTTGTGAAATAAGAAAAGTGGTTAGCAAAGTTCCAAGAAGCCAAATTTCAAAAATGTCTACTATTTTAGTCACGAGTGAAATAAAAGTTCTATTTCACTTGTATAATAAAGAACCCATTTATCTCGCTGGTGAATAATATTAAATTTTACTCACTAAAAATAAAAATTGTTCATTTGATGCAGTTGTTAGTTGTAAAGTGGAACTTGGAAGGATAATGGCAAGCAAAAGACGACACTATGACATATCATTACAATATGATTCGAATGGGCTGAAAGTTATAATCGTCGATGCTTTAGTGAAAATTTAGATTGTACTTATACCATATTTTTGGCATATAAATCGGTGAATATTTGTTATTTTACTCATGAATAAAAACTATCAGGTAACAGATATACAGGTAACATACATATGACATGCAAAAATAAAAATTGTAAAAACAATTATAGATTTTGCAGCTTTTTTGAACATTGCACCAACTCCTATCTAGTTAGAAAGCGTTGATAACACTTTTGTGCAAAATTGCTGGTAGTAATGTCTACTTTCAGTAACTCTTAATTAATGAAATTGCATAATATCAAATTGAAAATAGCTTTAAACTGCAATTTATAAAATGCATCTCACTCATTATTACGTATCTCTTGAATTAGTATTTTGAACAAGTTGAAACAACATAATATTCCATTTTTGGATTGCTCTTTGCATTAAGGCTATTAACAACATAAAAAATACATAGCGTTTCAAGAACATCAGAATAAAAAGCATAAAAAGCGAAAAGTTAAATTCAATAATTACATGATCATTATTGATTGAGAGACGGCCGGTCTCGATTCCACGAACTGGAAATAAATCCGAATTGCTTAGCGATGAGTTAATCGCCATGCAAAAAAGCAAGAAGATGCCAAGATATCATCAATGTTTTTATCACGCTGAATATTTATAAAGATTACCGATGAATGCATGCTCTACGTAATTCATAGGCGAACATATCAAATTCCAAATAATTATGGAAATAGATAATTGATTCCTTGATTATAGATTATTAATTATTGTTTTATGATTATCAAGTACTCGTAAGAGACGTCGTAAAACTGCACATACAATAATACATCTTGGATTACCTGGAAAATCCCCTACACTTTAACGACTAGAACATGAATGCCAAAACATTCGCGTTTTAGTTGTTTAGCCTACTCAGCGTGCCCTAACAAGGCAGTTGCAATAATTTTATACAAGAATTCCTCCGCCTTTCTGCACGGTATGTCGTGTTCTTTCGGACACGACAAGCACAACGAATATGCTGTAGATCCGGTATAGGCGAATGACCTTAGCGCATAATGTTTGTGGTATTCACAATCCATGCCTTCCAACTGTCTTGAAACAATTTGCGATCAAATATTTCAATCTTCTTTGAATTGATTCCAAATGTAATTATTACAATTACGATTACACATAGACAATTGGATATTGATCTTTTTGGTAAACATCCTTTTTTACAATTGGTGTTGTATTGATCAGAAAACACTAAATAAATGATGAGGTGATTTTCGTGCATAAATTATGGCACAATACTGGCTCCAAGTCCAGATACTGACCTAACGCACTTAAGCGGATTAACAGTGTCCCACTTTTAAAGTTTTAACATCTCTAGGCATTATAGGTGAACATTTGCATTGTAAATATATTCTTGGATAAGATCACTTACCATCTTATGCATAATCATCTGCTAGTAGATGAGCGATGTGTTTTATGGTTGTTTTTGTCTCTTCTATACAGTTCATAATATCGATATCATGTAATTTTTGAAAAACTGTACATTTAGTGTAATTTTTTGTCTAGAAAATATCTTCTAAAATAGGAAAATATGGTCTTCATTCTTGTTGTATCCAAAAAGAAAACTTATTTAAAGTAGTACCTTATTCATGAACGCTATTGAGAAGCTCTAATTTTCAGATTAAATTTGATTTAGGTGTGAAAATAAATAGAATACATAATCATTTTCTGGTACATGAGAAATATGCTTTATGGTTGTTTTTGTATCTTCTAAACAGCCCATAATAATAACTACCAATTGTATTTCAGGTTTCAGATTAAAGCATTTGAAGTTAAGATTTGTTAATTATATTTCTAAAAATATAAATTGTATTTAAGAATTGTAAAATGTATTTAAAATTAAATAATTTGAATTTTAGATTAGTCGTATGTATTTCAGAAACTGCAATATGTAGTTCAGATATAATCAAATGTATTTTAGATTATCGATTTGTATTTTAGAATCTGTTGTTTATAGTTCAAATTGGTAAATTTTATTTCAGAAAATACAAATTAGATTTGCGATGTTTAGTCATCGCATTTCATAAATATACATATTTCAAAATATATACAATTTAAATTTCAGATTCTTAAGTATTTCAGAACATACAATATGTATTTAAGAAGGTTTTATTTGGAAATTATTATGAAATTATCGGACGTGCAGGAATGGCGACAATAGAATTTTACAAGAATTTTAAATAAAGAAGATGCACAAGATTGGTTTAGCCTGAAGTTGCCCTAAAGATCCGATATTATAAATATAAATTAATGATATGGTAATCTGACTTATTTATGTATACTAGAAAAATATAATAAAAGCGGATAATTTTTATTTCAAAACTGCAATGCATACTATCTGAATACATTTGCTACTGAATTATAATTTATCATTTTTAAAATTAATTTTTCAATATGAAATATATTGGATTTTTTTCTGAAATATAAGTTGTGTTCCTGCAATACATTTTCAGAAATTCTGAAATATTTTTATTTGTTAATTTCTGAACTATAACACATGAAAAAGATGTAGAAAATATCTTTCAAGATAGAAAAACTTAGGTTTTCATTCTTGTATCAAAAAACAAAACTGACTTAAAATATCGACCATCAGACCGTCTGTTGGTCGATAGCCAGGCTAGGTATACCAAGCCGAATAATAAATATATATATCGACCATCTTCATGAAACTTTTTGAGCAGCTCATATTTTCAGATTAAATTCAATCTAAGTGTGAAAATAACCAAGAAGCTATCAAGTTTGATCCAACCAATAAGTTCTAGCAAAAAGTATCTTTGAAGTGGTCAGTCTACCATATAAAATTTGGTGATGTCGCGCATCAATTAACTTCTTTGAAGGCTCGTACCGGTCCATTACTCTTTTTCACTTGCAATATTCCTCATCGACCGACGAAAAGCATCTGAATGTCAAGATTACGCAATTCCACCGGATGATTTTTGTCCGCAGCCAAAGCACGTCTTGCGAACACGAAGTGCTACGCTCGTTGCGTTTCAATCAAACGAGACATCAAAGCAAAATGCATGGACGGACGGTACATATTTAGCCAGCCAAGTGCAAATTAGAGGCATTGGCCGTGCGCGCACCAAACAAGAAAATCGTTTTTAAAATCGACGTTCTCATCATCCAGTACAGATGCATTCACGTATGCGAAAAGGCAATCGATTTGAAATAGGTCAAGTATTTAAATATGTTCGACTTTTGTTGAGGCTGAATTGTACAGTGCAGCACCGCAAGGATTATACATGTTAACAAATAAACGAATATATAAACAACGTGCGCACCGCCGTTTCGTCAAGAATTGATGGCTTTCGCATTTTACGACGGCGTCCTAAAAGGGCATCATGAGTGTTTGTTGTTAATTGTTTGAATAAATCAATCGCATCTGTTCAAACTAAGCTCTTGTTTAGATTTTATGAAGTGCAAGCATACTATTTCGCACTTCTTAGTATTTCGCGTTTTACATGTGCATTATTGTGTTTCACAAATTACTTTGATTGTAAAATAATTGAAGTTATTATTGAGAATTAAGCATAAAACTCAGTTCATCTATAATGTAAATTATTATGTAATTTGTCATGGTGTGAAAATCATAATTATATTTCCATGGTACCAGCCACAAAACCACAACCATTAATTAATTGCATTAAACGAACAGAAGATATTGTTGTTGAAATAAATGCGTGAACCTTGAACTGTGTTTGCTTCCAAACAATTAAAATGGCAAGAGATTTTACACACTTTTGAAATGTAGGTTACTCGCAGATTCCCCCAAAAAAGTTTCGATTCATTCATCATTGACTTCATCCATTCATACCACAACAAAAGACCAATGTTATTCATTTGCATAATCTAACATGTATGGTAAAAATAAAAACTAAGATATTTTTCGAATAAACAATCTAACAATTTTATTAATCACGTAATCCCATGTCATCATCTTAATTGAAATAGCATTTCGAGTTCAAATAACTCAATATGCAAAGAACATTTTAGAGACGCTGCTGCATAACTGTTTTTCATTTCATGATGATCTCATCATTATTGATAAAAGTAGTAGGTAATATACATGAAAACAAAAAAGCGCAGTAATTGAACTATTTTTACACAAGCGCGAACAAGTAACGTGATTGATTTATTTGTATTTGCACCTACATCTTCAGATTTAACCACCAGCGTACGCGCCATAAAGTGCGTTAATGAAGCAATTAACAAACATTACATAAATTTAAAGTAATGCTTTTAACCTAAACGAAACCTTGAAGATAACATAAAAATTATTATCGTGCAGAATATATCAAGATGCCATGGCACATGGCAACGAAAGAACCTTACAATTAATTAAATTAAACATTCCAGTGTATTTGTGGCATTCGTCATTTCATTATTAAAAATTTTAAATTATTTTTGAGTAAAAACAATGAAGGAAAACAAATGAATTTGTGCGTAGGATGTTACGTTACAATGCTGTATTAATTTTTAAAATTTTGCAAATTATTTCAATTAATCTCATTATTGTATCGTGACGTAGATATTTTAGAGACGTCAGAAAACTATTTATATGACGCAAAGAAGATATACAAATCTAATAAATAAGCTTTTAGAGTGTAAAGATGGAATCTAAAAATATCCGCAGTAATTTAGTTTCTTCCATCTATGCTTTTAATAAATTATTCATAAAAAATTAATTTGACTCATTCCACACAACTCGCATACATTTGATGAAGAATGCTTGGCCATTGAAACGAAACTCACGACCCGAAACTCTCACAATTCACTGACGCAAATTGTGACTTTGTGTGAAAATTTGTGCGCATACATGCAATTCAACACGTGTACAGTATAAAGGAATAAATGTTCGACTTAATGCACATATTTATATCTCGCATGTACGAATTGGCGAGCGTTTATGCGAAGACAACCCGCGCGTATGAAGCATTATCATATGATGCATTTTTAAACGATGCAGCGTGCAACGAGGAATTCATTCATAAATAATCGCGTTAACCGACGAGCAGACAAGCAACAAGCAAGAAGCAACCAGAGTTTGTTTATGAAAAGAAGAAAATTGCCCGAGCACGCACGATATGATCGTATGCGAATATGAAGATACGCGGCGCGTAAATGATGGGAAACAACTTCATGACGCACATTAACATTAAATGCTAATAATATTTGCCATAATTGTTATTAAATGTTCGTAGCATTTAAGCAGCACATGTGCTCGATTCGAATAAGATCCTCGCGTATAAGCAGGTAGTGCAAAAGTGCGTCTAATTTAATTTGCAGTTATGAATTAATGAAAGGCTGGATGCAATTATTAATAAACTACAAAAGTGTGATTTTATTATTACAACTTTGTAACTCGAATGTAAACACGTAATAAGAAAAATTCAGACAAAATCATCCAAATATTAGCAGATTTTAAATTTGTAGGGAAAAAATTTGCTGAAGAAATTAATTCTATAGTAACTAATCAAATTATATATTGATTTCATAGTTTAAATGATTAGCGTATTTAATAGACACTAGAATAAAGTTTAAATAATTGAGATTCCATTACTTTTTTTACAAGTAGTAAATTTCCGGTGAACTATATTTAAAGATGACTACATTTGTCTAAAAAAATTAATTAATACTCAAATTAATCTCACAGTTTGAAAATGGTTTCAAGATGACTAATTAACATTAGTTTTAAAGCAAATCATCACTTTCAGTTTCAAAAGTAACTCGATTAATCGCAAATTCCGACCGAGAGGATAGAAAAACGCTTTTGCACATACCAAAAATGATTGCAGTAATTTTTTGTCCACGCAACATGACCATCAATACTAATAATTGGCAAAATATGACTCCATTGTATGAGTATGATAGAAGGATGCAAAACAGGATCTGTATCAGTTAACAATAAAAAAAACAACGTAAAGCATTTACGAAATATAAAATGAACGTGTTCGAATCTCCGTGTTTTGTCACTTGTTTTTGCATGTAGTTTAAGTGTCCGCAAATTAATATTCCATGTCAAATAAAGTATCTGCAATAACAATAATAAGAGACCGTCCAACCGAGTTCTTAAACTATAATCGAGCGACATACTTGAACACTTGTTGCTTGCAGCGGTTTGGTTTAAATTATATGCGGCTCAGAAGTATTTTGAGTTCGAAATGTAGCATATAGCAAGCATATGAAATATATTTATGGAGTGAAATATTAAAATGCAAATTAATATTTCTGTTCTGTATTAAAATATGTGCCCCATATTTAAAGGACATAAAATACTTGAATTCTTCATCAAGAAAAACTTTAGTAATTTATTATTGTCACACCTTATAATTAATATTAGGTGTAGTAAAAGTAATTCATTATTTTTGCATGAAATTGAATGTTTTAATTAGAGTAGTTAGAATTGTCGGAATATAGATCAAATATTTGATAGTTTGTTGTCATTTTAATTCAGAATGATCCACTCATCATCACCAGTCACCAATCGCTTCAAAACTAGATCAATTTTGTAGCAATTCAGAAACGATTCGCAAATGAAAATTTAGTTTATAATTTTTTTTGCGTAAAATTATGTTAAATTTAGTTATTAATGAAGAGAAAGAATGTGTCTATGATGGTCTGATTTAATTGATTTTTTGACAATTAATCTGTCAGTGCATGGTCCTTTAACAGAAATTTATTGGAACAAAATCGACAGAACCAAAATTGCACAAAATTATCAGTATCAGAAAATCTTAAATACTATTCAGATTCTTAAACCGCTGGTTTTCGCATTTATGGAAGAAAAACTGTAAAATATACCGTATTCTCTCATTGCTAATGTCATTCTTAGTCTCGAATAAAACTGATTAAATTAATTTGAAAAATTTCGCGGTATCTTTCGTATGTCATCAAATGTAATTCAATCGGTCCTATACAACGCCAGAAACAGATAATTAAAATCATGTATTCCAAAAATAATGGATTTCTTTTGAAATATAATTGATTTTTTGAATCACTTTGAAAATTTTGATCAGGATTGATTCGTTGATGAAATATTTGCAACTGGGAGTAATCTATTTATGAAACGCAATGAATGCATTATAAAAATAACCGCAAATGCAAATATTTTTGTGAATGCGAAACGGATACGTCCACGCGAATCAGGAACTGCCTTACATGATTTACTTATTCAAAACAGTACAGAAGCACATGGCAATCACGTCAAACCGCAATATTATTACATCATGATTGCTTTCATGGCGCGTTCGCATGCTGTTGACATTATGGGATGGTTATTTATCCTTTACATTATTCATTGTCATTACCATTAAACGATTACAAAATGATCTGATTTATCTCGGCCTGAGTAAAGAGAATGCGTACCTACTACAGAAACACACGTGCTGTAAAATAGGATATGACATGTCCCTGATTTTTTCAAGCCTCGTGTATGATTTTATTACTTAGGTACAGATTTTGCGTGTTAAGCGCGCAATTACTACAATCAACCTAATAGTTCATTAAAATTTCTTCTATGAGCTTGAAAAGAAAAAAAAACATCTATGATTTTGAAAATTATTCAACTTATATGAAATTAGTAGTGTCTGAAAATGTCTTCATTTGCCAACGAGACAATAAACAAACACACAAATGAAATACATCGTTATTTGTTGTTAGGCATTCGATGTCGAATGCGAATTGGGTCAATGTTACGCTGTTGAAGAACGTACACACGTGAGGAAATCAAAGAAACAAACTTATTAACGTATTTCAACGCGTGCAGCCAACAACAACAAGTAGCAAACAAATCGTATTCACTTGCTTCTGCTCGCATGGGTACCTCGATGTCTGTCTGCATGCTGAGGTGCATGTACATGGAAATGTAATTAAGTCCGATTGTATGCTGAAACTCTTCAAATCTGGACGCGATAAACACCAAGAGGCAAAAAGAAGTTCGCTGCAAAGTCGCAAATTAATGGCAACGGAACGTTCATTAAATGGAATTGCATGCGCAAAAGTGATAACTTGCATAAAATGTGTAAAAAATGCCAGAAAACGTGCTACAAGAAAACGGAGCAAAAAATGTACCGATAAGAAGAAACATTTTACATACAAAGTATTATTTTCGTGGTAAAAATTTAATAAATGCCAGTAAATTTGTATTAAATACATTAATGAGTTTTTATATAAATGAGTCGTTTTAATATTAATTTTCTTAAAAACCAATTTTATCACGTGGCTTAACAAATTCTCATTAGTTAAATGAGAGGTTCCCATTTTTTTCTTTCGAAATAACCAAGAAAATAATAAATTCATATAATATAAACAATATAATTAAAATTATTCATTATAAGATAAAGTAATGTGAATTTTAAAAAGAAATAGCACTTATCTTATATTTTTTGCTATTTCTTTTTAAAATTAATATAAACAAATTGAATCAATTTAATATCTTTTCAAATTTCTTTTTTCATCAACCCATCAATTGTATTTCTTATTTTTTTACCCATCTAGATGTCTAGACAACTTGCAAGTTATGATCATAATTTGGGGGAATCACTTTAATTTATAATTTAAATTTGAGACTTGAATCCAAAATATCATTAAATAAAATTTTGATCCAATTTTTCTTCAGTTGAATAATTTTGTATTACAGACAATCCAAAAATTAATAGTAGAACAGTAGATGCAGTCACCAATACAATTTTAAAATTGCATTGTTATGAACTTTGCGTTACTATGAAATCATTAAAAATGCATTTAATATCACTAATCAAACACGATCTTCGCGGTGCTCTAGGCGCAAACAATTCATCAAGCACAACCAAACCATCAACCATTGCATCCACTTATGGAAGCATGTCATACAAATTAACGTGCACTTCTGTGCACGAATTGCAACGCACTACGCTGTCATGATGCAATTGCGAACGGGTAACCATCATATGTAGCAAATCGTTATTAATATGATGGACCCCAATGAAACCGCGAATAATTGCGCCAATGTCCATCACATTTGAGCACGAAGAAACGCAACAACAAGAACACAACGAGAAAATTGAAATGAAGTTTTGCAATTCTGCACAAGGGACGCGCACATGGATGATGATAAATGGTTATACATTACCACAATTGGTTTTGCACTGATCGCCTACATAATTATTGCCACCTCTTTGCGGTTAACTAATCTTCTGATATTTATAAACCGATATTTATTGACCAAGTGGTTACAATTAATAATTAATCTTTTTGAAATAACAAACATGATTATATCTGGAGCATTTCTACAGAAGAAGTGGGAAATAAGTACTTTTATAGAAAAATATGGAAAAAAGTATTTGATGTGAATGTTTTGAAATTGATGCAATTGACATATCAATGCCTTATTTAATAATTTCTTATTCTTGCAAGGGTAAAAACCTATTTACGTGATGTAATCCTGCAAACATCACCGCAAATGATGATAAATAATGTTATTATTGTAATAAGTATATTAATTATGCAATTTCACTATTACAGCTAGATAATTTAAAATGCACGATTATTTATGAATGATTTCCATTGAACGCCACAGATTGTCACAACATAACTCATTGAATATTTTGCAACCCTACATTTTTGCAATTAAAACAACATTTTTAAAATTGAATGGAAATTAATTATTGCTGCCATCAATTCCGTGTATATTTCCTCAATAATATAAATAATGTGTGCTTAACCTCACATTGCTGCGAATAAATCACGACTAGTAAATTATTAGCTCACATTACAGCACTTGAAGCTCGCGAAGAAATTTTCATGCAATAATAAATCAGCCATCTCCGGACAAGATCGAATGCAAATACTTAATGAACATCATGCTTCTATTGACGCACGATTTAGAAAAAAATTACTTCCCAAGTGAATACTCGCAAATGGAAAAAAAAATGATTGACAGCAATACCATCCTTGATTGCTACGCTATGCTCAATACAAATACGTCAAACGTGGCAATATGGTTATTCCAATGAAGACCAATTTCGACGCTAATAAGTGAACATATACTCTTTAATATCCTTTTAATGACATGGCATTCGTGACTACCGGCCAGCTGAAATAAACCTTAATATGTGAAACGTTACGCATTAATTAAATAGGAAACGGAAGCAATAGTTGTTATTGGTATTGGTATTAGTTCAATCACAAATTTGTTGTATTACTTCGGAATAATTCATATAGGCCTACTGATTTTGATTGTCGCTGGAGGTGTCATTTAATGATGTATTGGCTGCACGAATATAAAATAAGAAGGAAAAAGACGCATTCCTAAACAGTAAATGTTAAAAATAAACAAAAGCGACGCAATACAAGTTCGGCCTTCTTCGGGAGTATGTGAGAGATTGCGAGACACGCGGATATTAAATACATTCGAAACATTGTAAATATTTAATATCAATAAAGTATAAATTGTTTGCACGCGCCGTAGGCAGACCAATCAAGAGCCATCGACAATGGATAAGTCAATCTGCATGCACGTTTCATAATTTATAAGTTTAATATTTAAATGACGATGATGATGACAATAATGAAATTATTGCTATTTTATTACCACATATGCGAAAATAAATTTTAAATATTAAATATTCATTAATTTGCTACTTCAGGTATTGACAAATTAGGCGAATAAATTATTAAATTTGAAATCCTTGTTCAAGGAAGGACATTAACTAATTAATATCAGAGTGCTACTGAATATTGTAACACCTATGTATGACAATCTCCGAAATATAATTTCCTTATTGTTTCTTATCAACTCTTATAAAGTCTGATGCAAAATTTCCAATTTACAATCAATAAAAATATATATGGCCTACAAATTTATTTACGGGCAATAAATTTTATTTATCGCTTGTTAATATGTAAGAACGCGCCACTTATATGTGAAAATATTAATAAATATTGAATTTTGAGACAATCTGATATTTATCACTTTAAGTGCTCTGATATAGGAACAACGAATACCTTAAATTTTTTTGGCTTTCTGCATTCTGGTTTTTGTTGCTATTATTTATAATAAAGAATAGAAACTATTTTGAAAGCTTCTAAAGGTCAATGCATCAAATATAATGTCCGCTATAATAGTTCATATAGATTCTTATAGAAATGCAATAGATGTGTAAGTCTGTATGAGCTTGGAGATAAGTGCATTAAGAAGCCTTGATTTTGATGCAAATTATATTCTCTACAAATACATTAGAGATGAGTGTGTAATTTTTGTTGCTTTAAAAATGCACAAGCTCTTATCTACTACTAATATTGCTTCCATAAAGGTATTTCCTGATATCGTTACTGTATGAGAGGCATAACTATGATTGAATGAGATAGAACGAATTTTCTAGAATCTTCTTTCGATTATATGGTTGTCAATTAATGTTTATCAATATTACAGTTATAAAACTCGTACTTTTTTATATTATAACAATGCAATTACAACAAGTGATTCATTTAGATATTTTATAATTAGTCAAAACCTATTTGATTTTCGTGTTTGCCACGTGTCACTCTTAGTTATATTATAATAAACTAATATTATGGAATTATTTTAATGGAAGTTATTGTTTTTGTTCAGGAAGACAACCTCTTGGGAGCTGGCAAATTCTTGAAAGATTATATTATAAAATTCGTTTAATATTTAATATTTTTAATAGAATTGGGCAATTTTTTGCAAATTTGAAATAATAAAAATAAACTGTATCAAGAGAAAATAAGACTTGACAGAAATCAATTTTTTTGTAATAGATTTCAGTAGGTTTCAATTATCTGCATCTGGTGTTGTATAAGGCCAATCGGGTTAAACTTGATGGCATTCGAAAAATGAAATTTTACAAGAAAAATAATGTTATATTCTCGTAACGTGAAAATGCGTTATATTTAATGTTTTTTTGATAAAAATTAAAACTCATATCAGGTTACTAAAAATGTAAATATTGCTGTAAAAGCTAATCACTGCAAAAGATATTGTCAAAAATTTCAATAAAATTATGGACAATCATGTCAGTTCTGTTTCTGTAGCCCAAGAGCTAAAGATTGCACAAAACCATTTGGAACCTTTTGAAAAACCTGTATAACAAATGAAGCTCGAAGCTGTATGTTCCAAAACTTAATGCAAAAAAACCTTATGAACCGAAATGCATATGCGAATTGCTGCTACAATTTTTTATCAACTAAAATAGTGCATATTTCATACCGGATAATTCAACGTTAATTAAAGACGTAAAGTTCGTCCAGAAATAACGGATTATTTGCACCTAGTAAATTTATAATGTTAGCAGATATCAAAAACAATTCGCACACTTTTTGCTCTTATCACTGAAAGTTAATTTAATCCATGAACAATATATCATTAGAAATTATTTCTCTACGAAGGGAGCAATTATAGAAACATACATCAATATGTTTACTATTCAATAAAATTAATTTAAAATTATGCTAAATAAAAAATAGTTTTCTAGAATTATAATTCACAGACTAACCTTGCTACACATCTAATAAAAAAATCAATGAAAGGCAACTTAAATACAACAATTTGACCTGTGCAAATATTAGCTTTAAATAATGTTTTATTAAATCAATAAAACAAAAGTACTCAAACAGCGAAAGCACTTAACAATCCTCGCATACAACACTATGCCAACAATGAAACGAAATATTGCTAATTATGTTCAAAATAGTCGAATGGCTACAACACAATAGTTGCTAAATATAGTGATTGAAAATCAAAGTGTTCAAAACGTGTACGTTACTCATTGCATAGTAAGAAGTAAGTCGTATTCAACAACACTCAAACAGTGAGTAACAACTATACTGACGAAGACGGACGTAATTGTGTTTGATTGAGTTATTATTAACGGAACACTATGGCATTTTAGATGAAATGTAGTCATACATCATTGATGACTTTGAATTCAAGAAGGAATGTGATCGATGCAAGTAAGCGTTGCTTGGAATTCCCAACCATCCGAAATAATGTATGTAATGTGTAATATTTATTTGCGAACAAGGATTCGCAAGATGAATAAAAAAATTATCACAATTAAAATGAAATAATAAATGTGAATTTTCAGAATACTCCAATGCGTGACATTTTGTCACCTAATTATATTCGCTTAATATTTATGCATAAATTTTATTTAATTCATATTCAGATTTGGTGTTTTCTTAGGTCAGTTTTGACGAACATCATATTCAGACGTGTGTCAACGGAATTTTTATGGATGTAAAAATTCTGGTAACTTTCCACTGTGTCATTTTTAGAGTTAGTTTCACGATTAATATCCGGTACGTGGGAAAACCACTTATCACTAATTTTCAAAAGATATAAAATTTTATTTGATTATATATCTGCAATAATTGAAGGAAAATCCGTATAAATAATTTATATCGTTGGTAAATTCAATATATGTATCTGAAATTCACTGACTCAACTATTCTATTATGTGGTATATGGATAAAATAAATTCATTAAGAAAACCACAAAATACAGATTGGCCAAGATTACCATGATACACTAATATCTTCTTGGTTTAATGACTTAATAATAACAAACAATAATCGCAGACGGAAACCATGATGACAACATTTATTTATGTCTAAAATCAAACCACCTAGCATCAAACGGATATCTCTGGGTGAGAAAACAAGTTTAATCAGATTTTAAGTTTGCAGAATACCGGATTTACTAATATATTGAATTAGATTAGAGATAAATGATGGGTAAATCTCAATTCATTTTAACATATTAAAATATTTCAAAGTTCGAATAACAAATATATAACTAGCCACATGATTTAGAAGAAGCATTCAAAATAAGGTGTCAAGTTGTTTTTGTTACCAAGAATCACATATAATTTTTGGTGTCGAATATAATATAATATCAGAATTGTAAATAGTTTCAAATTTCAAGAAAATACGTTAAACTATTACAAAGAAGAGTCGTTTGCTGAGATTAGCAATTTCTTAGCCACAAAGTTGACATTATTATCAGACCACATAACAAGCTGCTTCTTCACTTAATTGGAATTTCTCGCAAAAAACCTCGCTGATTAACCATATAAAAGTTGGCGTATATAACTACCTACGTTCGTCAAAACGCTATTTTATAAAACATTTTTTGCTATGGGACTTTACAATCACCACATAAAACAAAATTCACGTTCAATGTCACAAGAGCCAGCAAAATAGCGATAGCCTCACACTATGTCTGTCTATAAAATCTTATAAAATAAAATTGTACATTTTTGACAACATGTAAACAAATGTACCACAGACAACTAATTTAATTACTAACGGTTTCAAGATTCCACAAAACTGATTTTGCAAGATACACATGAGCAGAAATACAATAAAAATCCACTCGTAAATTTGACGAATGTGGCGCCGATTTTTAATAATAATTATGCAAATTCATTAAAAACAGATGGGAATCAATAGCTAGTATTATTGACCTGAAAATCAACAACAATTTGTTATTGTGGCAGCATTTATTGAAAGTATACGAGTTGAAAAGCTTCCGGCTCGTAGGTCGTGCTTTCCTTCAAGTTTATTGCTAGGATTTTCCTCATGCTTCATTCGGATTTCAATTACAAGTGTCATTAATAATAACGCACTGTAATAATTAATCAAAACCATGATGATTGGCAGTCCACACTTGCATTGAACATTCCCCACGCAGAAAATATTGCATTGAATACATTCGATACATGATACAATGATATCCAGCTG